>JADHKT010000160.1:0-52545 GCA_019925285.1 Graphium sp. VPRI43844
GTCAATATTTTGACCCTAAAATCATGAAAATAGCCTCATTTTTGGTTGACTTACCGCGCCATTTGTGTTGTGGTGATGATGTTGGAGGGAAGAATTGAAGTGATTGAAATGCGGGGGCGATCGAAAAGGGGGTGGTCCACTTATTTTGAATGTACTGGTTTATGCTCGCATGTGTTTAAGTGGAGACCTTTGCCTTCTGTCTGCCAAGGGGATAGTGCACTAAAGTAATAAGAGCGATCACTATCCACAACATATCGCGTTTTCCAATATCCTTGGCCTCGTCTATTTTTTCTGATTATACACGCACCTCTCACAACCCAAACTCTTCAATAATCGCCCCGATTTTATATAGCTGCCAAAGTTTCTCTTGAACTCGACACCGACTTTTGTTTGCTTCGAGGGCATTTTTTTTTTCTCGGCCTTGTGTAAGCTCTTTTCGAGCTTTCGCTAACCTCTCGCATTCGAAGAGTTTTACTCCCCTTTCGATTTGCAATCAAAGCCTCCGATTTTCATTCAAGCAACTTGAACGACATTGGAACATGTCTCTATTTGGTGCCAGCCGGCCGGCTGCCTCGACGGGCTTCGGCGGTGGTAGCAGTCTTTTCGGGCAACCAGCACAACAACAGGCCCAGCAACAACCGGGACCTTTTGGAGCGTCGACGACCAATCCTCTCGCCAACTCTTTAGCTGCGCAACAGCAGCAACAACAGGCGCCAGCATTACCTGCTTTAGCACAGTCGCAGGCTCAACTAACAGCTTCGTTGTGGCAGTCAGGGCGGGAGACACCTCGTAAGTTTACCTTGTTTCCCTTTGTTTGACTTGTATTGACATTGTTTTCCTCAGACCAAAAACCCATAACCAGCCAGATCCAAGAAATTATCGAGAAGTTCGAGCCCAATAGCCCTGCGTGCGTTTTCCGACATTACTTCTACAATCGCGTCAACGAAAGCGATGTACCCTACTACAAGCCGACGGCGATTGACAACCCACGCGAGTGGGAAGAGGCTCTACAAAATAAGCCCGCGCCCGGATTCATCCCTGTCATGTGCGTAGGCTTCACAGGTCTTGGTGATCGTCTCAAAACGCAAAAGAAAGCCGTAGCCGAGCTCAACACGCGGCTGCACCAGATCAACGGCGGATTGGACGCGCTACTTTCTAGGCATGACCTGCAGACCAGCGTCAGAGCTGCAGCTGCACGGAGGAAACACATTGTTCTTCAGCAAAGGTGTCTGCGGCTTGCGGCGCAAGTGCAGATTGTGAGAAATCGAGGCTACGCACTCAGCGGAGACGAGGACGATCTGCGGATCAAATTGCGTGCGCTCGAGAAGTCGGCGATGGACCCTGCTGTGGCAGCCAAGGAGGAGGAACTATGGAGTCGCCTTCTGGTGATCCGTGGATACGCCGACCGCCTAGTACAAGAGATGAACAAGCCTACGGGTTCGGAAGAGGACAAGCTTGATGAGGATACCGAATTCCGAGCGAAGAAGGTTCGTTGAATCCATGCCCTGTCCCCTCTCTATAGTTTTATTGGGCCAATCGATAATTTTGGAAACTATGCTAACTCTGCTCTCTTAGCTGCTCGAGGATTACGAAAAGCAACTTCAGCATTTGAAGAAGGAGATAGAGGCTGTCAAGGCTGATTTCGAGGCCTGGGAGAAGGACAAGCCCACTGGCGCGTAAAGGATTTTAAGGGCTGCGGAGTCTGGGTGCTGCACCGGGTACACGATTTGAGACGAGGGCGTTTTGTGCAAGGGTAACAAGACGTGGAAGTTCCCTAGAATTCATAACCGGCTCCATGTTTATTCATGATTTGTGTTATTGCGGTATGATTTGTATTATTGCGGCGCAAGCTTGAACTGTCTGAGCGAAGAATACAGGTAATAGGCAAACAAACAACATAGGCATGACAGGGAATGGTAATAGAACACCACAGAGAGTAGGGGCTCTTTTGGGCTGTAGATGCCTGACATCTTTGAAATGGTTGGAGATCTTTCTCATTAAACTGTTTCCTGTCATCACGTGCTATATGACATCCCATTGCTTTGCACCAAGCCTGAGTGCGACATGTGAGGCAGCTATCAACTACTCCCGTCGCAACCCGTCCGTATAGTACACTCCCCAGAATTTGAAAAGGGGCATTTGTGTGAAAAAGTTGAACATGTTATACAAGTGGCCAGATGTATCGTATCGAGGTCAAACGCTCGAACGCGAGGAACATCCGACAAACTAATGGCTAGGGTAACCGAGGGTCTAGAATACCATCTTGATAGCATCAATGACGTAGGGGCCTAACGCAGGGGGGGAAATGTTAGTTACTGGGTCTTCAACGCAACTCTCTGCAGTATATGGGAGCAAAAGGGGGTGCTTGTTCGGGGGCATAGGTGGCGACGAACTTAGGTAGAGCATCACGGCGGCGGCAACGGATCGCTGGACGGTAAAGGTGGCCTCGGCCTCGAGCTGACGGAGCTCTTCCTCGGAGAGCTGGGGGGGGGCAACTACATGCGGCGCGACGGATTAGCAATCTGAGCATATCCTTCCTAGCCATTTTCTTGCTTCACTGTTCCGTATCGCAAGGCAATGTCGGAAAATCCGAGGACAGAAGAAGAATGGGAACTTACAACCGCCGAACATTGTGAATTATTATTGTCTTGGAAGGAGGAGTGTGGGATTCGTTTGTTCTTGATGAAGATGAAGGCGGTGGTAGTGATGATGTATTCAAGGCTGACCGAAAGAAATTTTAGCTGAAGTTCAAGAGCTTTTGGCGCGCTATGTCTTTTGCAGGTGACGGACCCAGTTCTATTCTTGGACGTGGAAAGTTGCCTACACCGCTTTTGGTGTTGCTGACCGCCCTTGGGGGGGTTTTTTTTTTTGTGGATTTGTTAGCTGGGGGATTTTTTCATTCTGCCAAGCAGATTTGCTTTTGAGTCATTGGTGGGTGAGTTTGTTCCTGGTCATCACCTAAATCACTTGAATGGGTCACTGAGGGTAGGGAATGGTCTGTTGAAATTGGTGGGAATTACGACAATAGGAAATGAAAATGACTCGAAAATAGGAATTTTGAAGTCGCCCGTTTGTGTGGTGACAAGATGTTGAGGAATCTATCGTCTCCCTGTCTAAGCTCTCAAGAGCTATTTACCATCAGACCATACGCCTAGGTGTGAAAATGTCTGGCTGGCTGGCCAAACCCTCAGCGACTTGAAATCCAGCCAACCAGCTGGCCTGGTTCTTTGAACTAGTATTGCAATGAGAATAGGGAGTGGCCAGCCCTCCCTGTTTCCCCTCCCCCGCAGTCCGCAGTAATACTCCCTAAGTCCCCAAACCCCTTAGCCCGACGGGCAATTGGGCTGCCCCTCCAAATTGGCCGAGGGAAGCTTTTCATGCCATTCGGGACCAAGGCAATAAAAGGCAGGGTATTTAACTTGTATTGGTACGGAGTAATACAAGGCGTACCGTAGTTGGCCAGCCAGCCACCACTTTTTGCCTAGCCGCCATCTACTCTGTACAAGTATGGTCATCGTCCCGATACCCCTTTGGCGCACTGGTTTACAGCAGGCACAGAGAGAAGGTGCCCCACCCGAAGAGTCCGATAAGGGGAAAACCGCCACAGCACACTGTAAACCACTTGGTAGATTTTCGCCCATTGGGCAGGGGAGCATGGGCGATAACGAGGCTTGTTACAGTTTAGACCCCTACGTACTGAGTACAAGGTCTAGACTCTTTATTGAGCGAGGTAATATGGCTGATCCGTAAAGAGCCGATGGTGACATGGCTATCCCGCCCCCCACCAACGAGTCGCCTCACTCTAAAATCCTGAACGACACAAGGGCGTTGTAGTGGGGCATTAGCTCTCGATGATTCGGCCATCTGCTTGTCGGACTCTCGCCTCTCGCGAGCTCCTTGTGTCTTCTCACAGTGCAGTTTCAATTTCAAAACCCTAAACAACTATTTACAGAGTCAATTGGTTTTAGGAAGTGTCAATAACCAAACAAAAAAATTGACTGGCTCAAGACTTTTAGAGTTGGACTTTCCTCCCCTTATCTTATCAACCCCCGCGGTTTGCTTAAGTTTGCCCACCTTAAATCGCGGCGGACCCTAGCTTCTGATTGTGGGCTAATAGCTGTGTGACAACCCATAGACCGACATGTGAAGAGTTGGTTCCTGGTCTCAAGAAATACATCCTAGCTTTCTCCGGAAAGACACACGCAAAAAAAAAACAAATCTTTCCCCGACATCGTCTCACCGACTATTGGCAATTTTTCGTTTTTAGGTTGCTTTAGCGGTCTGGGGTGTGTCTGTCTTCTGCTTCTTCCTTCCCTTTCCTTCCTCTCTTCCTCACGCACTCTCTATTCCGTTTCTTTCACTTCTCCCCACCGCCAGAAGCCGCCATGTTGCCACTTCGTCGATCGCTGCACCAGGCGTCCTCACGACGTCTGGCCACGGCAGCTCTTCTTTCGCATGGTCGGGCTATTCGCAATGTCCACTCGGGCGACCGAGCGGCTTTCGTCAACAAAGTCTGGCCCGTCTTCGTTTTAAACGAGGATACCTTCCCGCGACGCCACATCGGCCCCGACGATGTCGAGTGCCAGGAGATGCTTCGGAAGCTCTCGCCCCCGGCCAACTCCCTCGAACAATTCATTTCGGAAGTCGTGCCCGCCAATATTCTCAACACAAACCGGCATCTTCTTAGCAGGACTGCTGCTCCCGAGCCGCTTGGCCGTGAGCTCGAGGTGCAGCGGGATGCCCACGACAAGGCTTCCCTCGCAAAGCCTTCGATGCCCTTCATTGGTGCTGGCTACTATCCCTCTGTCATACCCACCGTTATCGAGCGCAACGTGCTCCAGAACCCCGCCTGGTACACGAGTTACACACCCTACCAACCCGAGGTCAGCCAAGGCCGTCTTGAGGCCCTCCTTAACTTCCAGACAATGGTAGGCGACCTCACCGGCCTCCCCATCGCCAACGCCAGTCTCCTCGACGAAGGAACGGCCGCCGCCGAGGCCATGACCCTTTCGCTTCACGCTCTCCCCGCCTCGAGGCAAAAGCGACAGGGAAAGACGTTTGTCGTCTCCCATCTCGTTCACCCCCAGACGAAATCCGTCCTTCAAGGCCGCGCCGAGGGATTCGGAATCAACCTCCAGTACCTTGACCTCTCGGCCCCAGAATCGACTGAGGCCATCAAGGGTCTCGGCGACGACTTGATCGGTGTGCTCGTGCAGTACCCTGACACACGCGGTGGCGTCCAGAACTTCCGCGCCCTTTCCGAGACGGCGCATGCCCAGGGTGCCCTCGTGAGCGCTGCCACCGATCTCCTCGCTCTTACCACCCTCGCGCCGCCCGGTGAATGGGGTGCCGACATCGCCCTCGGCAACTCGCAGCGATTTGGTGTGCCTCTTGGCTTTGGTGGCCCCCATGCTGCCTTCTTTGCCGTAACCGATAAGCTTAAGCGTAGAATGCCTGGCCGACTCGTCGGCGTGTCCAAGGATCGTCTTGGCAGACACGCACTGCGACTCGCCCTGCAGACCCGTGAGCAGCACATTAAGCGAGAGAAGGCAACGAGCAACGTTTGCACGGCCCAGGCGCTTCTCGCCAACATCAGCTCGCTCTATGCCGTCTACCACGGTCCCGAGGGCCTCAAGGCGCAAGCTGAAAAGCTTACAAAGTGGGCGCGACTTGTGCAGGCCGTGGCCGAATACTATGGCTTCGAGACGGAGAAGAGCACTGCCGACCCCGCCGGCCGCGTGCTCTTCGACACCGTCGTCGTTAAGGCTGGCAGCGATGCACCCGCGCTCTTCCAGCTTGTCAAGGAGCGCGGCGGTGAATTCCGCGACTTTGGAAACGGCGATGTCGGTATCAGTCTCAACGAGCAGCTTTCGTACGCCCAGCTAGAGAGCATGATCCTCGACACTTTCCGCACAGCTGCCAAGGCGAACGCCGACACTCCTATCCAGGCAGCCATTGAACAGAGCCTTGACGCTATTGATGCTTTTTCCGCCCTCGAACTTCCTGCCGAGGTGCGCCGTACCTCGGAGTACCTGACGCACCCGGTCTTCAACACACACCAGAGTGAGACGGAGATGCTCCGTTACATTTACCACCTTCAGTCCAAGGATATCTCCTTGGTGCACTCGATGATCTCGCTCGGTTCGTGCACCATGAAGCTCAACGGCACCACCCAGATGGCTCTTATCTCGGAAGCCGGATTCTCGACTCCTCACCCTTACAGCAGCCCGGAGCAGGCAGCCGGTATCATGCCTCTTATCAAGGAGCTTGAGGAGCAACTCACAACCATCACCGGCATGGACGCCACGTCGCTCCAGCCCAACTCGGGTGCACAGGGTGAATTCACTGGTCTTCGTGTGATTCGACGATACCACGAGCAACGGCCGGGGGCGAAGCGGGACATTTGCTTGATTCCCGTCTCGGCGCACGGCACCAACCCGGCGTCTGCAGCCATGGCGGGCATGCGCGTGGTGCCCATCAAGTGTGACGGCAAGACGGGTAACCTCGATGTTGAGGACCTCAAGGCCAAGTGCGAGAAGCATGCCGACGAGCTCGCCGCCATTATGATTACGTACCCGAGCACGTACGGTGTGTTCGAGCCTGCGGTCAAGGAGGTGTGCGAGATTGTGCATGCTCACGGCGGTCTCGTTTACATGGATGGCGCCAACATGAATGCACAGATTGGTCTCTGCTCGCCCGGTGAGATTGGCGCCGACGTGTGTCACTTGAACTTGCACAAGACGTTCTGCATTCCCCACGGAGGTGGTGGCCCTGGTGTCGGCCCCATATGTGTCAAGCAGCACTTGGTGGAGTACCTCCCGGGAACGGCACTCGGCGAAGGGCAGCCTCTCGTCTCGAGCGCCCCTTACGGCAGTGCCAGCATTCTTCCCATCCCGTGGGCTTATAACAAGATGATGGGTATGACTGCTCCTATTTCTCTCTCCCTCTCATTCACAATGACTAACATGACAATACACAATAGGTACGGAGGGTCTCCGCAAGGCAACCCACTTCGCCATCCTCAACGCAAACTACCTCCTCTCGCTCCTCAAACCCCACTACACCATCGTCTACACCAACGACCAAGGCCGCTGTGCCCACGAATTCATCATAGACATCCGCCCCTTCAAGAGCACGGCGGGCATTGAAGCCATCGACGTAGCCAAACGTCTCCAAGACTACGGCTTTCACGCGCCCACCATGAGCTTCCCCATCGCCAACACGCTCATGATTGAGCCCACCGAGTCCGAGAGCAAAGAGGAGCTCGACCGCTTTGCTTCGGCGCTCATCTCGATTCGCCAGGAGATTCGCGAAATTGAAGAGGGCAAGCAGCCGCGCGAGGGCAACGTGTTGAAGATGTCGCCGCATCCGCAGATTGATATTGTTGAAGGCGACGGCGAGGGCAAGTGGGATCGCCCGTATTCGCGTGAGAAGGCCGTGTACCCGCTTCCTTATCTCAAGGAGAAGAAGTTTTGGCCTTCGGTTGCCCGAGTCGACGACAGTACGTTTCTCCCCCTCATTTTTCCTTCACGTCCCAGACCAGACAAGTTTGAAACTAACTCTATGGATAGCATACGGTGATCTCAACCTCTTCTGCACATGCCCTCCAGTAGAAGACACGACAGGCAACTAAACCTTTTCATCTCATGAGTCCAATTCTCAAGTTTCTCAAAACCAAGCATAGAAAAGCAAGCGTATACACGGCTCAACTAGAGCTCTTTACAAAAAAAAAAAAAAAAAGAGCCATGATTCAACATTTTAACACAATTGGAGGCGTCGGGAGCTTTTACAGGAATAGAATGGGGATATCCAGGATATTTCCTTTTCCATCATTTTGTTTTACTGAATCTCATTTTGTCAACTAGAAATACCACAATATATTTGAATTCATCATTCATCATAACATTACTTCCATTTGCATCCCATTTTTTCACCCAGCTGAATGAGATAGAGATGCATATGCTCAAGATACCGATTCACCCACTCCCTCATCATCAAACCTGAACATCAAACGCACCATCTCACGAACCAACTCCTCATTTTACTCCTCGAATTGGCAAAGTCTAGAAAAACAGGCAAAAAAATCTTAGATCCCTCACTCCCCAGCACCTCTGAAAACCTGCCCTTTCACCTCAACATCCCTGAATGTTCCACAATATACCTTTCTAGCCCTCTCTTGTCTCGAAATATTTCCATACGCAAGATGTGAAGAGTCTTGTAAAAAAACACGTAGATCCCGACCCCTCATATGCATAAACACAAGACACAACCACCTCCAACTTCTCCTTCACAAAAAGCACAGTAGAAACCTCACGCAAAATGGAGTTACTCCTCATCTTCTTCTAGCACGTAAAGCATCGGGATGTCGATACAATCTAACCCGCGCAATACCAATCTCGAAACAGATCCAATACTGGCCTACTGAAAAGGGTTCGCTCAAAGTGACCTTTTTGGCCTTTGATGAGCTCGGCATGGCGTACAAGGACACTCTTATCCAGTGTAGAGAGTCCTTTCTTGAGCCTTTGTTTCATGGCCAGCCTTGTAGTTCCAGCCCTCGAACGAGATCCATCTTGTGCTTGGGGCACACATTTCGCCATATCGATATGCCTGTGCTCCGTACGTATGAGGGGCAGATTACGGTGCCCGATCTAGGGTCGGTCCGTGGGGCAACCTGGCAAGCTAACAGTCGTATCGGTTGATTCCTGCGTTACGCGAAACTCCAAGACGGAAAAGCCTGTATTTCTTCCCTTTGGAATAGGCTCCCGTAAGCCAGTATCGCTACCATAGCCCGTAGTCCGTAGTGTAGCCGTGATGGCATTGACGGGTCGCCAAGCAACAACCCCCACTTAGATAATCTTAGTTCCAGGGGCTGGCCAAGCTAAAATCACGCCCACCAAAAATGTTACCCTTAGGCATTGCCTTTCTGGAATTCACGAGCCACAGGGGGGCTGACGGCGGACGCTTGGTGGTTTGAAGAGACACGAACGCCACCTCGACTGTGCTCGACTGTGGAGGTGCTTATTGTCGCCTTTAAGCAGCTGAGCTTTACGGAGTATTATCTCTTTAGCTCGGCAGCGCTGGAAATACTCCGTAAGGGGGGCTGGCCTCGCTGTACTCCGTAACACATAGACGCCTGGTCCACTGAAACCCAAAGCCGGATATTTCGGCCCATCCGTTTCTCCCACTCTTCTCGTCTCATTCTACCATGCTATCAAACGAAGCCAATAAAAGTAAATCTGGGTTCAATAATCATGATATGTATCTCAGTTCAACTTGGCAAAAAGACCTTCCCAGAAAAAAAAAGAAAAAAAAGGGGGTCGAGATGGAACCCGACCCGACCAGCCGACCAGCCGACTAACTAAAACTGAGACCCGAGAAAAGACGAGCTGAACTTCACTCGCCTATTTACTGAGTAGACGACCACGGAGTATTAATTTCCATGTCAGAGAGCTTTCGAGCTTCGCCTGGTTATTACCAATGAGAATGGCCAGCCAGTTCACTCCAGTTTCTCAAAAGCAACTCTTGTGCCAATCCTTCGACATTCGGCCTCCTACGGATGATGCGGGCGGGCTCGACCATGTCATTTATTCCCTCCATTCCCCTCTCGCTCGTTTCTTTTTCCGTTGCCATTTAGATACGGAGTACACCAGCCAACCCCCCTTTATGCACGGTTCGACGTTGTTGCAGTTAAACATGTGATCGTCGCATCATGCAAAACCAACACCCTCAACTACACCCTCCCTTCCCAAAGCATCGCAAAAGTAAGAGGGCGGATGCCCAAAACCCCGGTTAATCCACACGCCTTTCGACGAAGAGGGGTATTATTGGTCCTGCAGCCATGGGTATAGTACAAGTGTACAACGCACACGTCGTATCAAACTTGGTGGGTGTGATGCAAACACTTACACCATTGTAAGCTTCCTTTTTAAAATGCTGAGCGGCCGCACTATACTCCGGTAGCTAATACTAAGCCGCTTGGCTGTCTATGATAAGCCTGCCCTTGGGATCAGATCAGCTAAAGACCAAAGGCCCATGGGCCGAACAAGTGGCCCGTTTTGGTGTTCCTGGCTTAACCAATAACATCACAAGATGCTGTTCCAATTCCGGCTGGTGTGCTTACTGACATGCGGCTTTGGGACTTTGTTCGACGGCGTGTCCAACAATGGCAATAAACCCCAGAACCGGAACTCGAATTCTTACGTACGAAACGAAGCAAAGTTAGTCCGCACGTGGGCAGGGCCAGGGGGGGGGAGGGGGGGAGGGGGGGAGAGATAAGTCGAGTTTTTTCTCTGAATTTCGTGGATTGCGCAGCTCTATTGATTCTTTTGCCGCCTCTGCCCAAGCCATATTCGGTCCATCGCCCCGATACAGTGGCCAGCCCTGCCCCCGAATAAAGCGGCGGGGTGTAATTGATGCTAACCCCCCGTCCCCCTCCTCGGTGCGTGCTTCCCAAGCGTTTTGCGCGTGCTTCCAATATTATGCATGGAAGCCTCCACCGAGTGTGATGTTGCTTGTTGGGAGATAAATTGGAGAGGAACATCGAGCTTTGCTGAACGTAGCTAGATTGGCAGCGCTAGAGGCGTGCGCACGCACTCGATCTGAACCCCCTGGCCTGGAGGGCTTTTTAAGGCTTGCACTATTCCGTAGAGTGGTCAAGGACAGGTCGATCTTTTCCATTCCCATGTCTGTCCGTCCATTACCTGGCAGCTCATGGTTTGCAATGGTTGGTCCGTTTGGCGTCTTTGCCCTGACACAGCACCAGTATGCATCGAGCTAGCAAGGGACTTAATTAGCTTAGGTAGACAGGTATCTGATTAGTATTGCATGTGGTGGCTGCGACGCCTCGCACCACCAGACTCTTCAGGGCCGCGGAGATGCGCTCTCGCCTGCCGGGGGCATAGACACATCCCACCAGCTGCTCTTGTTTCCTGGGGCACCCTGGTAAGCTATGAACAAGCAACATGAGCAGCGGCGTCTCTTCGAGTTTGTTTGTCTTGCATGCCTTGCCTTGTAACGATACTCCGTACTCCATATTTCCCCCAGTCGCTCCGCATCAGCCCCACTGACGTGCAGCTCGACTAGTAGGCGGGCTGGTTGGTCCCTCGACAGGCATTTCGGTAAGAATCGCTGTTAAGACGGAGTCGTACGTACAGGATGCTTTTATCCAACGCCCAGCACGCCTAGCACGCTGGGAAAACTGACGAGACAGTGATGGACAGACATTACATCAGAGGGCAGCTTTCCGGCAAATGCCTGCCCGCCACCCGCACGTTGTAAAGTTCTCCTCAGAATACTGTCCATCTTATCGGTGCATAAGGCGCTAGGCCAACATCATGTCTGTCCAACCAATAACAAGTAGAGGTTTCGCCGCCGTCACTTGACTCGCTCCTGGATCATGGGACACCATCATACTTGCAGCATATCTCAGATTGGCCCCGACTGCTCCTTACCCCGTACTCGTTCTTAGGAATCGAGTCTTAGTCGGATCCGCAAGCGGCAGGGTGCTTTGGTTCTATGGTGGACCCTGTCTCTTGCTGGGACATGGACAGACCTAAAACTGGCCGATTAGACAAATATGGGTTTTGCAAGAGGTGAATTCACGCGCCACGCCCTTTTAGAATTGTTGAAACGAAGATGCACCTTACCAAATTCTCTTTCGTCTTCTTGGATATTTCCCCTTGTATTTTGCGTTGTTGATATGGCGATTTTCCTCTGGAGATGGTGGAAAGGATTAGTGAAGACTTCTGAATGCTGGTGGCGGCTTCTTTCCCTCGAGTGCACAAGCCAGCTGTTGACTAGCCGGGCCGAGCCTTATTAACAAGAATAAAGGATGGACAGAAACCAGTATGATCCACAGATGATTCAGACAGCAAACACAACGACGCGAGGAATACGTGTGTCAACTTGGCTGTTGGGTTTGGGCTGTTTTTTTTTCTTTCTTCTTTTTCCCCCTACGAAGTACTCTCTCTCTCGTCCTCTCGTGCGCGAAATAGAGAACGGGCAAGATGCCGGATTCGACCATAGTCACCAGAGGTGGGGAGATTGTGCTGACTTGGGAATCGCTCAGAGTTATCAGCTAAGTTGAACAATAGGGCAGGTGAGAAAAAAGCAAACTAGAGATGGTGTACCACCCACCTCAACCCTTGCATTATTTGCGAGCGTTCCATCATGATAGCTGGTATTCCAGACTTAGGTCCGGATCTCCAGTCAAATACCGGAGCTATTATTTATCATTCGGTCAATAATTACGACCGTGTTCAGCCCCCCCTCCCAAGTGCTGACATGCTTCTTGAAATCAAGTCCGTTTCCTCTTTCGTGCTCGCTCGTCTCAATCCATTTTTCGCTTCTTGCTGTTCACTTTGTCAATCATAATAATCTTCAGTGTTTCTCGTTTCTCGTTTCTCGTTTCTCGTTTCTCGTTTCTCGTTTCTCGTTTTTTATTCCTTCAAATGGTCTGGTGTTCAAAGTCTCGGTTCAACTATTGACTCATTTCGTACTTGTTCGGCGGTTTTGTCGTGTCGATCGAGATACCCTGGTCAGATAATCGGATTTGGACTATTGCTTCGCCAAAGAACGGGCATACTTCAAGACGTCGTTTTCGCAGTTCCCCTTTTTTGTATTTCTTTGGTTTATTTTTTCCGCCATTTTCCGATCGTATCTTCTTGCTACACTTTCTCCTTCCTGCTCTGGCTGGAATCCGAAGATCTTGTGGAAAGAACGACCGCCGTCAACACTGCTAACTTTGCCAACACGGACAAGTGCAAGCCGGAAAGCGCTTGTTTCCCCGCTTGGCTCCTGCTCAGAACAAACCCCATAAGCAGTGCTAATATTCTGGAGAAAAATCCTGCGCAAATTCGAAACCCCAACCACAAGGAAATAATTTTTGGATTCAAAAAAAAAATATTATTCCCCATTGCGAAGAGGAGAGCGGGACATCTATCACATAAAAACTTCCTCCCATCCTACCCTCGAACGCAGGGGACGGACTTTCGCCCGGCATGTTCCAACCACAACCCACGCCATTTATTTCTTCCGGTTACCCTACGAACGACCTTTACTACCCCCTACACGCAGTTCTGCCCCCCTCCTCCTTCGCCCCAGACTCGTCCAACGTCGATCCTCCCCCACCACAGACCGACATTTCGGCGATTCTGGACCCGGTCTCGACAGTGGCTTGCTTACAGGTAGGCGGGGATCACTGCACTCCCAATCCTCTACACAGTCAACTCAGACCACCACAACGTCGACGACAACCACCACCACGGGCGCGACCGCAACCCCAATCGCACCCTCCGATTCCTCCATCGGGACAGCCACTCTCTCTTGTTCCGCCGCCGCCACATTCCCATTTCTCAGCCCCATCACCATCGCCATCCTCCAGTGCCTCTCCGGCATCCCACATCGCCTACAGCTCCGTCGCCATCGCCACACCAACGGCCCAGACGCAGACACATTCGCCTTTTCACTATTCAATATCTTCCATCGGCCACGGATCCGCCGAAATGGATGCCGACCCCTCGCAGCCTCCCGCAGCGGGATTAAGTGCTGAGGAGGAACCTCCTGCTGAATATGTTCCCCAACATGAGGTACGCTTCGTGTCTGCTCACAACCAAGCGTCTGGAATTAAGGCCATAATTGAACCGTCCGTCCTGTAATACTAACAAACTGGTATCGTCATATACAGGGCCCTCTTGTGAGCGAAAAAATTTCTAGCCAAGCTATTACTGCGCAGTACGCAAATGCCGACCCGATTTATGTTGAGAAGACAACTGTGAGTGCCCGCCCCATTACCCCTCCATCGAGATAACCATGTTGTTTGGCATCACCCTCCCGCCCTTCTACATTCGATATGCTGGAATAGCACATCTATCTTGATACTAATTTAATTCACTTTTGCTCTAGGCCCTGCCAGAGTTGTACTCACACTATCGCTCGATCAGAGGGGATGGAAATTGCGGTTGGCGAAGTAAGCCCCAATCTTATATTTCTCAATTACCTCCACCACTCTACCCCGCACCAGCTCCATCGCCAGCCATGATCATCTGCAAGTTGTGTCTGGTCCGGGAACGCACCCGTTGTGTATACGTATTGCGATTATGCTATTCATACGGCTCGCCGAATCTGAATTCCTCCTCCGCCGACCCCCTTTCACCACATTACCTCACAGTGGCTCTAACCAACACCCTCAATTTGCTTAGGTATCGCGTTCGGCTATTTCGAAACCTTGATCTGCAATGGCGATCTCGCTCAAATCCAAGCCGAAATTGCGCGGCTGACGGACTTTAACCAACTGATGGAAACCGTGGGCTGTTACGACCGATACCTATTTGAAGACATGGCCGAAGAAACCATGCTTCTCCTAAACGACATTGCCGTCCGGATAACGACGCCCGAGAACGCCCTGGCCGTTGCGACCGACCGCTTCAACGACGACGACAGCTCTAATGCAATCATATACCATTTCCGCCTCTTGACATGCACTTGGCTGAAGGGCAATCCGGCACCATATGAGCCTTTCTTACCTGACCACTGCGGTATCGACGGATACTGCAGTGAATACATCGAACGAGTCAACAGGGAAATTGAACATTTGGGCGTCACAATCTTATACAATGCTATGCTGAAACCAATCAACGTTGGTCTGGAGATTGCCTATCTTGACAGAAGCCCAGGCAGCCAGGTGAACTTGTATCGACTCCCCGAGGAAGCCAACAACCAACCTCGCGAGACCCTCGGCCCTTTTATTCACCTACTCTACCGCCCTGACCATTACGACCTTGTATACCCAGCAACGTTATCCATCCAGGTCAACCGCGTCTCGTCATTCACACATGATCACGAAATCAACCAGTCCACGGACTCGCCATTGCACTCGTTTGCAACTGGTGATTTCAGTGCTCTAGCTCTTCTTCCAGCTTACAGCTCGGGTCCTCCTACCCTTGGTGGACTTGGTGGATCCGCTACACAGCTGCCCCCGACGATGAATGGCAACACGAGCTTTTCACCTACCACCGTCTCCCCCACATCTTGGGTCGCACCGCAGGCTTTTCCTGCCCAATCGTTGTCAGACGAAACCGCCGCGTCGGAAGGGACACCGCCGACCCTCCCGGTTGGGCCAGCGGCTGCAGGCCCGCCGTTGGAGCAAGGCTCACAAACCAAATACCCTCTACGCTTTAGCCCGCAGTATTACAAACTTGACAACGCCTCATTTCCCGACACATCACTCTCGACGCCTACATTCAAAAATAGCCATTATAACAAGGCGCATTACAACAACCCCGAATTCCACCCTGAGGAGTGGTCGCCTGAGGATGAAGGGTTTGAAAAACTAGGGAAGAGGCGTGTCCGGGCTCGATCCGACTGAAATCAAATTAGCAATACTTCCACAAATTTTAGAGGCCTGCAAGCACAAGGCAGTTGACAATCGGTACCAGCCACCATAGTTTCCGTTCCTGTCATTCTTATGTGCGGCAGCTTTTTCTCTCCAAAATGTCTTTTGTCTCCTCTTTGCTTTTCTTTTCAAGTTCGTCATCTTGCTTACCTCCGTCCCTTCTCCTTTTTTCTTCAACTCTTGTTTAGTTTTTGGCTTGTTTTTCTCCATTTAACTTTCTACCTGTTTTCTTTCTTTCTTTTTGTTGAATGATCATGACGTACACGAAATCATGACTAAAAAAGGGTTGGCGGGAAACGGAGAGTAGACCAAGCACGAGCCATCGAATATTTTGTTTTTCTTTTCTTTAGCATTCAACTGCCATTAGGGACGATTTAGGGGCGACGACTTTGTAGTTCCAAGCAGTTCTGCCATACTGCATTCGGACCGCTATCACAGGCTTCGGGAAATTTCACAGGTTGGAATGGGCCGGCTAACTGCATACATATGGGCGTTTGCACTCGATTGTCTTGCATTTCAGACATACATTTTCGTTGATAGTTTTCATACTCCTCTTGGAGGGGTGACTCTCGTGCTTTTGAGAGCCATTTACTTACGCGATCACGAGTAACAATACTTTTTTCTTACACTTTCTTTTGTCTGGATTTCGAAGAACAAATCTTCGATGGCTTGCTGTTATGTACAACCCGGGAACTCGCAAATCTAGCCAAGACACGCCTAGTTCTGTTACTTATCCAGATAACAAACATCAACGAGGAACGCATCATCGCGTCTGGCTTGAAATCCCATCATGCCCTTCACTCCTCAGGAATTACAGGCCCGTCAGCGCCCCAAGTCCCATACTTAGTACGCAGTCGTTCAAGAAGTTGCGAGACAGGCTCCTCGACAACTTCCAGGCCCAATCTCCCAGCAAATTGCCTGGCCCATAAACTGGCAATCCGGCGACTCACATCAACAACGCCTTTGTGACACGCCGCATCGACGCCCGGCTGATGGATAGGATGACTCAGCCAGTCCGGACCCAGCTCCTTCTCCAGACTTGTCACCTCCTTGTCCTCGATACCGCAGGGCACGAAGCGCGCCCAGGGATTCAAAGCCTCCACCTCGGAGCCGGATACGGGGACATTGATGTTGAGCGCTAGGCCCAGGGACGAAATGCGGCGGCGCAAATGGACGCCCAAGGCGGCGATTTTCCGATCGGGGGCGATCCAGAGGCCAGGTTCGTCCGGATGCGTCTCGGACGCGAGTGAGAAGGTTGATTGTAAGAGTGATGAGGTTGTTTTTTCTAGGTGGGTTGCGTAGCTTCGTACTGTTTGGTTTGGATAAGGAGCAGGAATGTCGTTTATGGTTGGAGGGTGGAGGTTTATGATGGGCCAGAGGACGATTTGGCCTGGGCCGTGGTATGTTGTTTTCCCGCCGCGAAGAGAGCAGTAGATTTCTGGTGTGAAGCGTATTGGATCGTTGAAGCCTGCGGCGCGGATGTAGAGTGGTGCTTGGAGCCTTGCTTTCTGTGTGGGATCAAGGTCTCTTTGGCGGCGGCCGAGGGTGTATGTTGGGGGAGGGGTGAAGCTTAGAAGGGCTGGTGATGGGGGGGGTTGGGAGGTGGACTTGGATTGGAGGTGGGCTGCGCGGAGGGCGGTTTGGATTTGGGTTGCGTAGGTGTAGGGGGTGTAGGAGGGGGGTAGGGAGGGGATGTGGGTGTGTGTTAGGTGGAGGGATCGATGCGAGAGGGAGGGTTTGATGGGGAGAGAGGGGGATGAGAGGGATGGGGGGGGTAGTTTGGGCATTCGGATCGGGAGAGGGGGTCCCGGCAATGGGACCCGAGGAGAGGTTATAGAGCTAGGGAAGCGGCACGTTACGGGTAGGGCTGGATGTCTAAAGTTGCCGGGTTGCAGCTTTGGTGTATGCCGGTTCGGTTCTTGAAGTCGGGATTGTGAGTGGATCTCCGGTTTGGTTTGGGGGTTTTTTTTGCACTTGAGTAAAAAAGTTACACTACCTGGCAGCTGGTGACTGCTGACAAACCACTGGCCTTGTGGCCAGGCTCCCAAATATTATCCACCAGGTGCCCAAGCTATGAACCATTCATGTCCAAGGGTGATTATGTGTTCCGTCGAGAAATATGTTACCAGTTCCGGATAAGGTATGATTTGCTTGTGCTCCCGAACCAGAATTAATCTTCTGAGGGCCCACATTGCAAGATGATTTGACCGGCAGAATGAGTCGCATAGATGCCTTCTCCGTCAAATACATCCAGTCTCCGCCGAAACGGGACTCTCCAGTCCTGTGAGGCATGCCGGAAAGCAAAGATAAAATGTGACCACACTACACCAACATGTCGAAGGTGCGCCGAAAAGAACTTGGAGTGCGTGTATGAGATAGCCCCGATGACTCGACAATTTCTGCCCGCCCGGTTTGATGCACATTCAGGTCGTGTACGGTCTACTCGGCGGGTTCCGATGCAGGCGCAAGCTCAATCATGCTTGCCTGCATCTCAACATGAATCTCCAATGCAGACTACGCCTGCAGTCCGTGAGCCTTTTGCAAAGATCAGTGATCGTACTCATGATGACTCCTGGGCGCCTCGGTTAGAGCCTCATCATGCCAGCGCCACTCCCAGACCGATCTCAACCGAAGACATTGAGGTTCCAATGCCGCCTATCGATCCGAGAGGCTTTATCGGACCAGGGAGTTATAGGACGTTACCCCCAAATCAACAACCACTTCTGCAGAACTCTTTCGGACCATCCAGCACCAGCTCCGGGCCTTCCCCAGGAATGGCAACCACACGCAGAATCGACAGGGAGAAATTGGATTTTGGCATCCAGGTACTAAGCTTTGCCATCGAACACGCCACTCTATTGCGCAACCTAATCCAGCACATCTACCACGTTATCCGAATGCCCATGGTACCCCCCCAGGTAATGCTTCCCGCCGCCGAATCCATGTTCACATCACTCAGCTCCCGACATCTCGCCACCGAAGAAGAAAAGTTAAGTATCGTAATCCGGATCTTTGAAAGTTCGTCAAGACCAATCCTTAGCCGTGGGATGACATGGGCTATTGCGAGCGACGTCTGCCAGGCAATATCCGGGGAGAACCTCCGGTGGGAAACGATTGGGAATATCTTCGCCATGGCGAGTCTATGCCTGCTTCATATTCATCAACGCGACTTCACGTATCTCGATCCACAGCGACGGAATAAGGAGGACCTAGTCCCGTCTTTTTATGCTGCTACGGATGCTTTGGCGACGTTGACTAGGCCTTCTGTGATGAATGAACTGTCGGTATGTTGGAAATACAATCAGTTGTTGCTTTCTATTTACCGATTTGGTGATTCAAGTATGTTTTTATCCTACATATGGTACATTTGGATTCTCACACCACACACAGGCCAGCAGCTATACTCCGCATTCGTAGAACTTACCTCGCTCGTCTACGGAACGGGAATGCACCAGGATAAAGCCCAGGTATCGCCTTGCGGGAGCAAATACCCCGGTTTCATGCACCAATGGCGTAGACGCTGCTTTACCGCTGTTTACACCATAGACAAGAGCATCGCCACCATTCTCGGTCGACCCCCTCTCGTCCACCGCACATACTGTGTCTTGGATGCCCCGATGGATATTGACGACGATAATTTGGTAGGGGAAGACTTGGAAAGTGAGCTCCTGCAACTAGATATGGATGGGTGGAATACCGATGGCCATCGTCGATCAACTACGTTTATGCGGCTACGATATCTTCTTGCAAAGGCCCGCGAGGAAGTCTTGGAATTGCATCTAGGTGTTTCCAATGAAAGTCTTCGAACGCCGGATCGATACCAGTAAGCAAAGCAAAACAACTGGTGGAATTTCAACAGCTGACAGATAGCTTTCAGGCGTATACTAGAAAAACTCGACTCCATCTGGAGCAACTCCCCTCCGTGTATAAAGTATACGCCCGCCGTTTGGACCACACCAACAGATGCCTTTGATATATGGTTCATGCTATCATTCTATATAAACTTTCTCTACTCCAGATTTCTGATCTATCGTTCCAAATTTCAACACGATCAATCCCAAGAATCGCGCAACCTCTTACTCCTTGCCGCCTATGATGTGCTATCAACAATGCTGGCCTTCAATGACCATCGCGATACACTGCGGGAAGTGCGCTCCGACTTTTCTGCCATTGTGAGTAACAGAAGAGCACAGAGCACTATTTTAGGCCAGAGACTGATGTTTCCTGTCATAGTTTCTGCCCTTTGGCCTTCCATGCACAGATGTTCTCATTTCAGAACTCGTACACCGCCCATGCTCATTCACAACATCAAATACAGCCATCTCACCGAACGGTGATGTGCAAAGTCTTTCCCGTGCTGAGACCATTCGCAAGCTGGCAATCTTTGTCTCTTGTCTAAATTGGGTCTCCGGCAAGGGTGTCAGTTCCTTGTTTGCCAAGGAGGTTCAAGGTCGTCTCGTCCAGATGCTAGATATAGTTATCGACTCCCCGCCATTTGGCTTAAACCTGAATGCCTCATTGGCGGGCTCAACAAATGCGAGTATTGGTACGGAGAGCCAAGAGTATTGTCCCTCGAACAAATTTTCTTTCGGTTGGGATTACAATATGTTGGACCCCGAAACCCAACTGGCGTTGATATCTCAGTCGTTCATGTAGTTTGGCTTGATCGGCTCGTGCAACTTCCGTTGAGCCAACCACTCATCCCATCCCACATCATCAGGGCCACGAATCCAGTACCTCCATTTACCAAATATAGAATTTTGAGGGGAACAGTGTCCGTTTTCACAATATGGAGTATTTCAAGTTTTTGCCACGCAAAGCTGATTTCCTCCCACATGCCGCATTCATAAGCCACAACGCACACTCCCGCACAGCCACACCATGGCGTGCAGTGCAGGATTGGTGTGAGTGCGTGTGATGGTGCAGTTTGGTTTCTGGGTTTCCTGGTTGAAATGGAGAAATAGGATGGGCCAAGGAAACAGGGCGGCCCCACACTTTGACTCGGACCAACCCGGTTTTTTTTTGTTTTTTTGTTTTTTGGCTTCAGTAATAAGCATGTGAAATCCCAACTTGGGCCAAAAGTTTATCCACAGTTGTGCAGAATAATAATGCATTGCATAATTTGATGGTTGGTAAAAGTAGGGGTAAAAACAATTGAAAGGCACAGTACCGGGTAGACGGGACTACTCGACGAGGGAACAGTTACGGAGTACGGAGTACAGAGTATGAAAATCAACAGAAGGAAGGATGGAGCAAACTACGAAGTACAAACTCTATTCTCCGTCCACAGACTAACATTGCCAAGGCCCAAAAGACCAATAAGACGCTATTTATTGCTCCGTACTTGAACATGATCGTCAGCCCATGTGGGCTAGCTCCTAGTTTACACAGCTCGCACCTCCACAGAGAAAAGTCGTCAGCATTTCGCCCGTGGATCTACAGACTTGCAGGGTAAAAGTGGCCAAAAGAGTTATATTACAAGAAAATAAACGAACAGAATAAGTGACAAGAATGACACCTCAACGTCACGAGGTCCCCTTGAGCCAAAGTGCGTACGGAGTAGTATTCGCCGTCTGCAAAAAAAGATATTTTAGTTTGGAGGAGCGGGGCACCGAGCCTGAAAGCTGTGGAGACTACGTCATCAGCGCAGCCAAGCCAACATACGTCAGGCAAACATCGGTCGCCAGAGAGAGTGGGAGCTTGACTACTCCGTACCTTGGTTTCTTTTCTTCCTCTTTCGAGGTTACGTTTGTACGGGACTGTTGGTTCGTAGTGCAAATAGTGCGAGTCGTAAATAGCTTGATTTTTGTCACAGGTTACTCTGTCCTGTGGGGAGGATTTTTCTTTGGGGGAAGGAAGCGAAGGCTCTCGGTAGGTCTTTCCATTCAAGACTGTCTCGCCTTTTACTTTGCCCCCCCTCTCAACATTTCTTTTTACTTCACTGGGTCACGTTTTCCATCCTGTTCTGCTTTGTATCTTCAATCCTCTTCTTTCTCGCGATTGAACTACCAATCCCTCTGCTCCCTCTGCTTTCCTTCCCGAATGATAACTCTATCGATAATTGGATATCATATATTGCTATATTTTATCCCACCAAACCCTCTCATTCACCGATCGGGCCTCCTCTGCTGTCTTGCTTCGTCGAACCGAGACTAGATCCAGCCTTACGGTGTGTTTCCTCGATCGGAACCAAGGCAAAGACGCCAGCGTGAGTAGCCCAAATAAATCCATTGTGATGATCCCATGTCATGACCTTGGACCCTCCTTCCAAACCAACCCGTTTTTCCCCATCCTCCGTCGCTCGTCGCCTCTTTGCCCCTCTGTCTGCCCCCACATTGGCATTGCGGGAGTCGACATCATAGATCTGGCATCAAGAAAGCACTCAATAGCCCATAGTGGATTCTTGAATTCCAACATCGCTTGCTGGATATAAGTCTAGATCGCCGGGCCGCCACCTTTTTCGTCCCGTCTCTCTTCCGTCTTCCCACTTTGCTTTGGCTCTCTCATATTTTTGTGCTTCACAAAACGTCGATTTTGTTGATGGTTTGCTAACGCCTCGTCCACCACTGCATGAAATAGAAGCCTCAACACCTATTTCGATCACTCTCTTTTCACTCAACCTACAATTGAGGGCATACAAGTCGATCGCTTGATCGCCACACAGCAGCCATGTCTCGAGGTAAACTTGACTCTTCATAACGAGCGTCGCATAGACGAGAAGAAAGAAGGGCTGACCAACTTTGTTCTCCCCAATCAACAGCAGCGATATCACTCTCCGGGCTTATCCTCACGGCCGGCTCCATTGTGATGCTCCTTTTTGTCATCCTAGCCGCCGTCACACATACCTCGCCTCTCAACTCAGTCTACTTTCTCCAAGCCGACACCTCCGGCATCACTGGCGCGCGACCCATCTCAAGGTGGACTTACTTTTACGTATGCAACGACCAGAATCTGGAGTGCACTTCGGCTTCGCCTGCCATACCGTTTGGAGCCGCATGGGACTCGAACCCCCAAAATGCTCCCCAAGCTCTTGTAGGGTATGTTTCTCCATATCACAAAACCGTGACGTTGAAAAAAGAAAGTGTGCGCTGACAGCAATATCAGCTCGTACGGAGGACACACCACGAGCAAGACCTACTGGTACCTTTGGCGCTTTGGCTGGGTCTTCCTCCTCATGTCGCTTATACTTGACGTGGTGGCCTTCTTCACCGCTTTCCTTGCTTGCTGCGGCCGCATCGGCGCTGCTGTAGCCAGTCTCGTCGCCAGCGTCGCCCTGTTCTGCCTCACAATTGGCGCATCGCTTATGACGTACGTAAAAACCCCTAGGATATGGCTCCTATATGATGCCGGCTACCCGCAGTCGCAGCTGCTAACCTGTTACTCTTTCCATACAGCGCGACGTTTGTCAAGGCAAGAGACGAGTTCCGGGCCCAAAACCGCGAGGCAAAGGTCGGCGTCCGCGCATTTGCCTTTACCTGGGCTGCTTGGGCTGCACTGTTCCTCGCCACCTTCCTCTTCTGCATGGGCATCCGCGCAACGACCGGTCCTTCCTCCGGACGACCTGCACGCCGGTCCCGCTGGAGGCCCGAGCGAAACACTACCCCTATTAAGGATGAGTACGCCTAATTGAAAAAGGGGCGGTTCATCGCCATGTGGGCTGTTCGCAGTTGTAACGATATGCCTCGCTTCGTTGCGTCATATTTGATGTCTTATCGGCTGTGGAGAGGGTTAGGAGACGGGGAGGTAGATGCTTCTATAGCAAATTTTGTATAGAAGACGTCGAGAGAGGAGAAGGATGAGGAAAATCTGTAGTTTTCGCAAAGATGATACCTACCACTCGCTTAGGCTCAGGCCCATGACTTTACCAGTACTAATTCAATTGTTCCTTTTTTTTTTATTTAAAGAAATATTCGGAATGTCCAACTTGATAATCAAAATGAAGTTCAATTCCAGTCACCATGTACAGAGTAGGGTAATACAAACTTACACAAGATCAGATTTCCTTCATTGGAGAATGGAATGACGTCATGAACATCAAGGAAAGACGATCCTGCCAAAAACATCATGACGCATCTCTTCAAGTACATGAAAAGTACAGAGTGCACACGCAAATCAGTCAATTATTAAAAGGGAGACTGTGCAAAAAGGAAGAATCTCAAAAATATGTCTAATTATTTGCCTAAATTCTGAGTATTGAGGGCTCGCGTCCTCAAACTTGTGCTTATTTTTTTCTCTTTACTTTTTTTTTTTTTAAATTCTTGTTCTAGGGGCCTGAGACTAGGAGATGACATAGGAAAAGAGGTTTGGGGGGGGAGGAGGAAGGCGGGGTGAAAAGGGTAAAGGTAGTAGAGGTGAAGGATGATAGATTGGTGATGAGTGGTTTAGAGTAGTTGAGATGTCTGAGGCTCCGTCGTACAAGCTTTCTTGTAGCTCTTGTCATCGTCTTAGGACTTGGAAGGGATGTAAAAGCCTTTTCTTCTTAGAAGAGTTTACTTCTTTTCTTTTTCGTCCGGCATACCCCAGAGGCTGGTGTCTATATTTCCCGTTCCAACCTGCGGGCTCGTCGCTGGACTGACGGCGTCGAGTGGTGCCCGGTGCAATGCTGGCTTCGCTGGGCTTTCGCCGCCCGGCTGCGTCTCGGCTTTTCGAAGAGCTTCTTTGGCCCATTCTGCGACCTCGGCGTCGCCAACTCCTATGTTGAGGTCGACGTTTTCGAAAGAGGTGGTTACTTCGTCGATGGCATCTTCGTCTTCGTCGTCCTCCTCGATTGTTTCGGGCACAAGTATGGATGACATCCATGGGTGTTTCAGTAGCATATCGTAGGTCGGTCGGAGGTGGGGTTTCTTGTTGAGACATCCCGTTACAAATTCCTGGGCGGCGGCAGAGAATCTGTCCTTGGGTAAGTCGGGTGGGTTTCCTTCTACAATGGCCTGCACAAAGTGTTAGTTAGTAAGCGCAAAAGAAGATAAAAAATGTGAATAGATAGGAGTACGTACGCTAAGCTGGCTGAAGATGGTCGAGGCAACATCTGGCGGGTACGGATATTGACCGAGCGCGCACTCGATGATGGTGAGGCCTAAACTCCAGATGTCACTCTGCACATTGTACGTGCCGCCGCTGCCCAGCGCCAAACCACCTCCGGCGATCCGTTCCGGTGCCATGTAGCTCTGGCAGCCAATGTTCGTCTTGGCCATGCTGGCAACGAGGTTTCCGCTGACGCCGAAATCGCAAATCTTGACTTGGCCGCGGGTGTTGACAAGGATGTTGGTAGGTTTGACGTCTCGATGGATGATATTGTGCTCGTCCTTCAGGACTTTGAGGCCCATAATGGCCGAGTGTGTGATTTTCCGCAGGACGCTCTCTGGGATGCCGCCAGTATACAACTTATCGAGCGAGCCGCCGTCCATGTACTCGATGCACATGTAGACGGCGCCTTCTTGGAAAAAGGCGCCATAAAAGTCGATAATGTAAGGGGAGACGCATTCGTGGAGAATAACAAGCTCCTTGAGGATTGTCGTAAACTTCGCCTCTTCAAGCTCCAGCCTAATTTCCTTCATAGCTATGACGATTCCCGTCGTGGCGGCCGTCTTGTCTGCGGAATCTGTTTCCGGTACCGACTCCTCCGGTAAACGTACTGGGGTAGGATCAGAATTCGCGTGGTTGAGAGGCGCTTTCACCATCTTTGCATTGGAAAGACCCGGGCCAAACCTCGGCACCTTTCTCTTCGCGTGGCGGACTTTATAGACAGTACCGTAGTTGCCCTTGCCAAGCTCGCCCAGGGGTTCGATCTCGTCCAGCGAGATGCGAAACGTCTGGCCGTTGGCAAAGTTGACACCGGCATTGGTGATGGTGGCCGCACCCTCAAAGGTGATCCATCCCTTCTCCGCATCAATATACTTTTTAAAGTCGTTGAGCTTCGAATTGCTCATCGGGGGACCGGCCTGGTTGGGCGAGGTCCCATTCGCCTCTGACGTTGTGGAAGAAGAAGGGGAGGCTGAATTAAGTGATGGGGATGGACCGCCCGAAGCCATGGAGAGCTTCATCATACCGCGCCGAGCACTCAGACCAGCCTTTGGTGGACCTTGAGTACCTCCGCCCATGGGGGATGACGCACCGGGCCGGATGGCACCAGGTGGTATACGCATTCCGGAAAAACCACTTAGGGGGCCGACGGGGCTCGGCGCGGGGAGACCGCGAGGACCCATTGTCGAGCCTATACTGGGTACGGGGGACACCCGAGAACCAAATTCGGTGGCGAGGCTAGGAGGAGACGAGGACATGGCGGAACGGGATTGCAGTAGGGAACGGGCACGTAGCATGGCATCGCTACCACCACCGCGCCCCAAACCGCCGGAAGAGCCAGTGCTGACAGCCCCAGAAGGAAGGACCGAAGGGCCGGGTCGTCTCGCGCTGTTCAGGGCACCGAGCGGGGTCGAGGTAGGGTGTATGCTGCGCGAGTCGGACACGGAGCGGAGCGATGGCACTCGTTTAGGGTTGGGGCTGGGGCTCCTACAAAAAGGAGGATCGAGGGGTGTGGTGAAAGCCGTCGACTCCTCAGACCTGGGGGTCTCGGGTGTCCCGGTGAGCTCGTGACTGTCCATCCCGTCGGGGGTTTCGGGCGCAGAGTCGGGCGAGTCAGCACGGGGACCGGAGGCCATCTTTCCCTTCTCAGGTCCAACTGAACGTCCGGGCGCACTCGAGGCGAAGCACGGAAAGGGCGCACACAGGACAGGTCGGCGCGGGTTGCGAATCGGCCGGAACTATGTGATGGTTTTCTATTTCGTGCCTAGCAGTTGCGTGGCATGGGGGACGAGGGGACAAATGACGATTGCTGTCGAGGGCGCGAGAGGTTGAGATAATGCGAATACTAATTTGGTGCGAAGACGTCTCTCCTGGGTCGACAGGTAAACGGGATGGACAGGCGACAGGTCCACAAGAAGGTTTCTTGGGGCGGCAGCACCAAGGGATGGATCAATGCGTCTTCAGGACAGAGGGGGGGGAAGAAGTCGAAAAGGCAACTTGGTTTTTGGTGGGGCTGTCTGATTTTGGGGCCCAAACTAGAGCAGCATCCGCCCAGGTTGAATGTTTCCAGTTTATTTTAGTCTTTACTGGTCGCTCGCCTGGTCTCGCCGTGTTTTTTTCTGCGTCTTGTGGCGTGGATCGAGAATGGAGAATATGCAAAACTTTGGGGTAGCTGGTCAAATCGGGAGACAGGCGTCTTAAGGTGGCGCTCGATAGATGGAGTGAGGAATTGAGGACTGGATAGGAGGAGACAAATGGACTTGAGGCGCACGGGTGGGTTCGAGGTTCGGCGAGCGGGCAGAGAAACGATGTCCAGTGCTGCTTCTCGTAGTCATCTCGTGGAGGTGAGGGCGAAAGGGGAGAAGGTTTCTGTGGGAGAGCTTTCTGCGACTAGATGGCTAGATATGGGCAGAAGAGGGGGAGGGACATTTGAGAGAGGGGCAAATAAGATGTTTTAGGAGTCAACAAAGAGCGTCATCTGGACGTTTGAGGGGGTAAAAAAAGGGGGTAAAAGAATGAGGAGAGGTGTTGACAGGTGCTTTTTTTATTATTTTCTTTCTGAAGTTTTCATTTGGCGGTTAGGCGGAGGGGGGAATGGGAGAAATATGAGAACGGGAATGATGAGTCGGGGGTTTGGGAAGGTAAGGTTATGAATGCTAGGATTATACTAGGATATGCTAGGATAAGCTAGGATTGCTAAGATGGGGGGTAAAGAAGAGGGGTGGTGCTTGGTGCTTGGTGGTGGTGGTGTGGCAGTAGGGTAAGAGGGAACATGGGAACATGGGTCAGACACCAATAGACTCCATATTTACACAAACAAGCTACTACTGCCTGGCTCCGTGCCCTCCTGGTGCATCAGCCCGACGTACTTGTAGCACTTGCATGGGTAATTGGATGTTGTTATGGAGTGGTCCTTTGCGCAAGAGGAATAATACGGAGTATGGAGTAGAGCGATGATACTACTACTCCGTAAAGAGGAAGTGGACTATTGTCTTGGCTGGCGATTCAATTCGAAACGAACACTATGATTTAGTGTGTGTTCAGCCACAGGGCGGGAGGGGAGACAAGGGCACGATTGTAATGTTGGACCTCTGCCAATTGGATGGACTTTCTATCGATTGTACACGTACTTGTATGCTTCATGTGAAAATGCCCATAAGCACATCAGAACAGAACAGAATGGAATGTGTGAGACGTTCACTGAGACAGTTGCGTACCTGTCTGTCCATACCTGTGCATAGAAATAACATGGCAACTTGGTTACAGCACAGTTTAGCACGCACAATCCCGTATAAAGTGCAGGTAGCTACGGAGTATGCAACACTCTAGCCTTGCGCCTTCCTTGTGTGCCATGCAGTGGAGCTGCCGCGCGACTTCCAAGAACAATGTTCAAAATTCTTGATTCCTAATAATTACTTTTAAACTTGTGCCAAATGCTTGCCTGGAAACAAACAGAGACAATTTGGTACGATATTGTATCAGGATGCAACAGCGGGCCAAAAATCAAAAGATTCCAATGTTTCTTTCCTCTTTAACTCCCCCAGCAATATTTGGTCTCGAGCACTCTGCGGCACAGACGGCTTCGGCAATCTTTTATTTGACCGAACCAGTTTGTTTTCAGCGCCTCGCCTCGCCACGACTCCAGTTCATCTTCGACTATCAAGACCCCGATGCAAAGATATCTCGGAGAGAGAGAGAAAAGGGCGAGACAGAGAATGAAAGGCGCATAAAAGACAGGAATCCACCGGCGGCCATAATACGGCACAGATACGAAGCATCCCATGCCATGCAGCTCAGACTCGCCTTCCGTCATGACGAGTAACATTCTTCACCAAGATCAGCCCCCCCCCGTATTTGCCAGGTGCATAGGGTGGCGTGGAATTAAGGGTGTGGGATGACCTTGGCCAGCCAACCAGCCAGCTCTTCCGTATCGTCCGGAGTGTTACTTTGAGTATTGAACTACATGGATGGTGTGGGTTCGGGGTGCTGTTGCGGGATGAAGAAACGAAACAGTTAACCTATGCCCGAACGGTAAGAGGCCAGTCAAGTGGCTTGCTTTGTGCTCTTATTTATTGCTTTTTTGATTCTCGCTTCTTCGCTGTTTTAGGCTCTACTATTGCCTCGCTCTTCTCAAGTTGCTCCATTGCTGCCTTGGGCTGACTTTTTGAAACGATATTGGACTCGGCCCTTTCCGCATGGAACAAGACGATTGTAGGAAAGCCAAATTAAACAACAGGGAGGCAACCAACCCACATGCTGCACACACCCTAGATACCACCCTGCTGAAAAAAAAAAAAAAAGAGGGCGACAACGACACCTTCATCAAAAAGTGTACGTACGAAAGATGGAAACTTTTCGCAATCCGGCTTGACCATGTGGTGGGCGACCCGAAACTCTTTGCCACTTCGGGACTCACCAAGTGTACGTCGTAAGGCGGCCAGCCATCCAGAGCCAGAAACGATCTACACAGCTGCGGGCGAGCAGACCAATCTACACCCACGAAACTCTATACAGGTCACGCTATGGCTATGTCTGCACTCTCCCATTGTCCTTGCCGACGCCTTGATTTTTTTTCTCTCCTCTCTAATGCTACAACCCTGGATTTCTCGTGCCGAATTACGGTCTCTCTTCTCATCGCACGCAAGCACAGCCCATCTCATTTTGTTTGGACTAATTGACGGCGATCGCGGGGAGCAACATTGCGCTTTCGTTTCATGTTCGATGACGATAGGCAGAGCACCAAACCCCGACGTCTGTCGTCGACTGTGACACACGGGCTAGCTGCGAGCCTTACTTTTTGGTCAGCTCGAAAAAAGGAGGAACAAAGGAAGATATCAGGATGGGGACGGAAACAACTACACCAACACCACTAAACGACTAAACTAGAAGGGGCAGTCGCCACGACGATACCGCTTCTCGTCCCATGATTACCTCGTCTCAACGGCGTCAAAGAATCGGCACATTGGCATGTGGATAGGCCGAGTGTCGCTTCACTTCTTCTTTAGTACCTCTCGTCCTTTCTGGCTGGCTGGCTGGCCATTAATACTACAAAGTACTAGCCAAGCTGTCAAGGGAGAGAGCCCCTGCCAGCCAAGGCCCCGCCCCATGCCAATGCCCCGCGAAACCTGTCTTGTGGCACCCACCATGGAAAATTTAGAGGGCTACACGTGACAATTCTTTTACTCTTGTCGATCTGCCCTTTTGCAACAGAGTTAGCCAACGGCCAACAGTCCTTCATCTGAGCAGCACCGAGATTAGGAAGCAGCGCTCAACCAAAGGATGATGGGAGGGCAGGACCCTTGGTCGCCCGTCTATTGATTCATATTGGTGCCATCCTTCCTTTCTGTTTCCCGAATGGGCTAAAATTGAAGCCACTGGTACGTAAATAGAATCCTGGCCAATATCGAGACAGGGGCCCCATAATGTTGTCCCAACCCTTTGCCGTTTGATAATATTGGATTCCATCACACTCTGCTAACAGAGCGTATCCTACGGCTTTTTTTGTCTCTTCACTTTACTCTTCGTGGAGAAATGAAACGAGGGCATTCAATATTGACGAGACCGAGTGTCAGAGCAGCAAAGGTGTCATTTATCGCCACTGTTCAAGATTCTTGTTTTTAATCACTCCCCCTCGTCATTCTACCTTTTTGATATCCCATGTAGGGTCTCCATTGAGCCCGCCCCCCCCCAAGGGTTTGCCAGATTAGAGATGCTGCAGCGTCTTCTGCGGGGGGATTGATGTCAGGGTAGTGTAGTTTATGAAAACCTTGGATTTGTCGTCTTTTTTTTTTTTTTTTTTTCTTTTTTTCCCTTCTTTTTTGCCTCCTCTTTTCGCTTCTCCCCTTGTTCCCAGCACCTGGGAAGATAAAAAAAATGGCGTTTGACTTTGATCGCTCTTGTCTGGGGGGGTCTTCGATGAAATGATACCACGGAGCATATTGTCCAGCCTGTGGAAATTGGCCTCTCACCGCTGCCTGCCATCACAAAGTTAAAACCCGCTAGCGGCAGGGCCTTATGTATTGAACTGGCCTCTTCTTTTTGTTTCCCATCTTACGAGAGAAATCCACAAAACTTTTCCAGGTTAGGACTTTCGCCTGCTCGCAAAGCGTGCCATTACGCTAATGCGCGGCCGATAGTGAGGATAGCGAGGGGAGGGGCAGAGGGGCATTAGAAGGGTGCTTTCCCCATAGTTTTGGAATGCGGAGCTTTTGCTCCTGCCCGGTTGAGTCCAGTCCCCTATTTGGGAAGAGAGTGTCCGGGTGTTGGTGCTGGGCTTCACAGTCACTGTTTGGTTAGTCATGCAATGGCTGTGCCTTTGTGTGGCGAGATCACAAACATTGTGGTAATGTTTGCTTACGATTGAGACGCGATGGTATTTGTGTTCCGGACAGGCTGCATGGGGGTTTTCTTTTCTTTTTTTAACAAAGAAGAAAATTTACGAGGATGGCGAGGATGGCGGAGGGGGGATGCATCAAGGATTATACGGATTGATGGTGTGCATAAGCTCTTTTGATGTAGGATTGGAAACGAGATTATATTCGTCTTTTTCTGGGTCCAAGATGCAACGCCTCTTTCGACTTTCTTTTGCGAAGAAGAGAATGTGACCTTGATGTGTGCGGTTAATCGGCGATGGACTGTTTCTACTCTCACTGAGGAATTCAATTGCATCAAGTGACTGCAACACCTTGAGAACCTTGCACGTTTTCGTTTATTGCATAAGCAACATGATAACTATGAATCCCTCGAAGTGACATATACCGATGATACATCTCTTCAGACCTTTGTAGGCCGGGATATTGGCACGTAGCTACATAGAGTGTAGAAGAAGTGTCTGGAGGATCTGGGATTTAGGGTTTAACTACGGAAGAGATCTGAAGTGAAATCTGAAAAGAAGAAGAAAATTTCATGGGCCGTGATGTAAGGGTAGGAGGGCCACGGGGTCTTTGATCTTGTCTCGGAGGTGAGGGCCGGCGCTGTCGCCGAAGAGGGGTGGGCCCCGGACCGTTACCACGGACCTGGTTCCGAAAGAAAGAAGTTTATTCTTCAATATCTTGAACTAAAAAGGAAAGGAAAAAAAGTAACAATCTCTTTCACTAATTTTCATCTCCTTCCTTCTCATCACCTCGGATATCATCTCTGCCATTACCATAGCCAAAGTGAAACCATTCTACGATTCATGCTATGCTTACATTCGAATTGAAGAGAAGATAAGGCAAAAATTAAAATTACTTCCTGGCTTTCTTACTCTTTCTTGCCGTGATTCTCAATGGGTAGTGAGAAAGACAGGAGGGACTCACGGGTGGGCTGCACAAGCTGGTCGTGTAGCAGGGTCAAAGTCGAGCAAGATGCTTGCGTGCCACAACCACTTGTCATGGGCCACACAAACCAGAATGTTCTGGCAATAGAGTTAGTTACAAAGTAGTGGAACGAATGTCTCGTGGAGTTGCCCGAGTACGTGGCTTTGAGAAGATGGATTCCAAATGACCCCATCTGAAACCCCTACGCGTCCGTTGAATGTTCAGTACTGACTTTCGTAGCGGTCTAGATGTGAGGTGGCATTTGCAATATTGAGTTACTTGTGACTATGCCTACTTCATCACTGAACTTCATTGGATAGAGCAGTGACGAAGTGGAAAGAGACGAGCGGCGGACTGATGACATCTCACGGCATTTCACGAAACTGTGCCACCCCAAACGGCAGGAAATCAATCTCAGTGGCGAGCACCAAGGGGGGGTATCACAATCACAAAAGGTTACCAGCAGTTCGGTGTGTACAAGAATCCGACTCGAACAGCTACGAATGAAGCTGGTACGGAAGTCAGCAAGACTAACGGTGCTCGGAGAGCCTGCCGCTTTCAGCAACGAGTGTCCAGACGCAGTCAGCCTGAACCGGAGACAACACGAGCTGAAAATGGCTATATTCAAATGCGAGACTGCGATTGGACAGTAGACAGAAGCAGGTCATTGCCCAATTGCAAGCTTACGGCCCGATAAAACCATGTTGAGACACCTACAATCTTCTTGACGTACTGGAACTATCAAATAACACATCAGCGAGTTTCGAACGTCACTTTGAGTCATGGAAGTTAACGAAAATGGCAAGACTGACCGTTGCAGGTGCGTTCACCTGTTGATGCAAAACTAACATAAAGACCAAAAAAAAGAAAGTAATGGCAGTGGCAGGATTCGAACCTGCGACAAACATCGCTTGGAAGAGAAATCAACGCTGTAAAGCAATGCCGCTGAACCACCGCTTCACTGCCGGGAGGGAAAGAACTTGTCTTCTTTATAAAGGGTAGTGAATAGGAGGTCGGTGGGTGCATAGGACTGGAGGACTTGTGTGTCTTGTGAGCTTGGGACGTATTCATCACGGAGTCCACGAGAGATGTTGTACGAAGTGCATATGGCGAATGTAGGCGTCGCGTCCTAGCACTCACGTGGAACTCTTTGTCTTGGCGAGAGGAGATACGTATACGTTGTCCTGTGTTATGCCCGATGATTAAAGACAGGATGAAAAGGATGTCAAGGGTTGGTTGGTCGGTTGAGTATGGAGAGACGAATGGGCGAGTACTTGTAGGTGAAGTCAGGCATGCGTCATGTCATGATCTTGCCACCCTAGACGGCACAGACATGACACGGAAAGCCTGGGAAGAGACAGTCGTCTGTGGGTACGGCACCTGGGGACGCTGACTGTCTTACTAGTCTTACAAGACGGGAATATCCTGCCAATCTTGAGGAAGAGGGTGGAAATGCGTTGATGTTGGGGTTTTAGTTAGTCTGTTGCACAAATGGCTGGCTTGGCTTACGGAGTTATGTATGAGTATGTATGCGTACGGAGTACACCTCGAAGACCATTGTACGGTTCTTTGGGGAAAATTGCTAGTTGGGTTGGTCTAGGCTGAAATGTTGGCCTGGCCAGCCTGTTGGGGGGGAATAACAAGTTTTGCGCCACATCCAATTTTTATAGTTTAGGCTCAAAGGTGGTGCGGCGCCTGGTCTTCAGTGGATAATAGTTGAACTAGCCAACCAACTCAACGGCGGGCGGCCTCCCAGTCTGGCCTAGGGAAAAAAAATTGGCCAGCCCTTTGGAATGTCTAGGAAGAGAAAATGGGTATTCGCTAATTTGCAGGGTACGGAGTACAATTAATGGATTAATATTCATATCGATTCCTCGCTAGGAATTTGCGAGCCACTATCAATGTTTGGTTTACAGTGCTACAGTGGTACTCCGTACAGTGCTACTACAGTGCTACAGTGCTACGGAATTTAAACTATGCACTCACAGACACCTGTAATTGTTTCACGTTTCATCCCTAAGGAAAAGCCCCCATTCCACGTTTCGAATCGGAGGACCACTCGCGCTGTCACGGTTCTCCGATGCGGCTTTCCATTGGTCGGCGGCTTCGTGATTGGCGGAGCTGGGGCCAGCTGGCTCTAGCGCCAACCTCTCGGTCCTCGATCCTCGTCCGTCGTGTCTCTGCCGATAACGACAGGGTTTGCACTGTCATGACGCCGACGTCGATGGGTGTTTCTTGGCGTGGTACTCCGTACGGAGTACGGAGTATGCTGGGCTGGGCTGGACTCGAGTCTTGAGACTTGAAAGGACGCATTGCCAGTAAGCAAGTCCTGCAAAAGGAAAGTCCTACAGACGGGGTTTCTTCTTTGTGTCTGTTGACAAGTGATTGTTTGTCCTATTGGTAGTACGGCGGACAAAGAAACGACTCGTCGAACGAGGCCGGAGCTTGCTTGGCGCCAACAAAGATTTGTGGAGGGGCGTACGGAGTATTTGCCGTAAAGCTAGCAGCTAGTACTCCGTAGAGGCTAGATAAGCGGAGATGGAGTGGGATGGATGGATGGATGGACAACGTGGTTTATGGTTTGTGGTTTTAGCTGAACACGTCATGTCATGGTGGGCAGAATGGGTGAATGAGTGAATGGCTGCCTAACATGTTGCTATACCCATTGCCACGACTAGGTCGGTTGGCATGAAAAAAGGTAAAAAGAAGAATGTGTATTCGGTATAAAATATTTTGAAAAATTATCGGCCGTGTATATGCAGAGCCTATGCTTCTTCTGGCAACTCTACTCGCGTGGGGGAAGTCGTTGGATAAACCCTATCTGCAGGCAGCCGAACGAGATTGATAAGTACCAAGTACCAAGTAAACCCCGGAGTACTCCGTACAGAGTATGGAGTAGATAGGGGGGGAGTCCAATCAAGCTAAACAACGCCCTATCTACTCCGTACGTAGGCTGCTGGCTGGCTGGCCCTATCTAGCCCCCGCCCCCCGAAAAAGCGAAAAAGCGCTGAGCTCCCTTGCATCGGGGGGGGGGGCCTGATAATAGCGGACCAACACACTTGTTGAACCTGCCCACCCTCTTTTCTTTTTCTTTTTCTTGGCTGCCCCCTCCCCTCTTGTAACATTGGGAAGCTCCCAAGCTAAAAAGCTGCGACGACATACTACTACTTTACCCCCCCCTCTTTTCTTCCAAGAACCATATCAATAATCGCTCACGTCCTTCTTTCATTTCCTATCTGTCTGTTTCCTTGATCTCTCGTTACGATACACTAGAAAGAATCAAACATTGAAAAAAGAACGGTGGAAACAAAAGAAAAGAGAAAAAGACTCGGTATGTCATTTTTTTTCTCTGTGTCCCATTTGACGTTTTTTCCCCCCATACGCGCATAGCCCATTGGATGACGAAATGTCATCCTTCGCTCTCGTCTACGAATCCGGTGCAACCACAAAAGATGGCCGTTGGGAGGTGACTTTTTGGTGGTGCCTGACGAACCAAAGAACTACGCCACCATTTCCGCGGCCTTTTGTCCTTGCACTTGCGAATTCTTGACATTTTAACCTCGCCCTCGTCCCTCTTTTTCTTTTCTCTTTTCTTTTCCTCCTACATATATCCAAACGTGACTCAAACACACAAAAACCGCAATCCATTGTTTGCTATAATACCCGATATCCTTTTTTTCTCTCTTCTTTTTCCTTTTGGTCGTGCTTTCCGGGACTCCGGAAACTTACGCTCTAAACCACTTTACGCCATCTCTGCCGCAGGAACGGCCAACCCCCCAACCATCGGAAAGCTAATCGTCTCCCTCGGTCCTTTTAGTAGCCCATCTTAATAGATCCTATTTGCCAACGACACGCGACACCCCTCTACCCCGGGACGACAGTAGCACCGAACTCGCAAATCCTCTAGTCACAGATCCAAAACTCGCCGTACAGGGCCCTAAACCCTTCTTCCCTTTAAAACCGGCCTTTCCTCCCCCCGTTTGCCACCCGCAAAGCGATTCGAGACCGAGAAGAAGATTCTGAGACTTTATTTTCCCTTTCGCACAACTCTCCCGTCCTGGGATGCCTTCGTTGTTCAACTTGAGAACGCAGCAGCCGTCCCTGGCCAGGCTCGTCGAGAATGCCTACGATACGCCATTGATGGCGATCCATTCGCCTCCGGCGCACGACTCCCATCCATCGATGGGGTCGTTGACGCTACTCGTCTTCGAGGCCGTGCTCGAGGTCGTCTGTGTCGCTCTGCCCGGCTTCATCATTGCTCGCCTGGGCCACTTTGATGCCGAGAAGCAAAAGTTTATTGCCAACTTGAACGTCATGCTGTTCACGCCATGTCTGAGTATGTCCTTAACGACCCCTCCTCTTCCCTAGGCCTTTTCCATTTTCTCTCCTTATTCTTCCCCGAACTTTTTTAGCAACATTGGCAACTGACGTACCGGCATAAACCTGAATAGTCTTTACCAAACTGGCGTCGCAACTCAATGCGGGCAAGCTCGCCGACCTTGCCATCATTCCCGCTATCTTCGTCGTGCAGATGGCCGTATCGTGGGCCGTGTCCCGCGTCATCTCGCGCGTGCTCCGCCTGCCCATGCGGGCGTCTAATTTCGTCACGGCCATGGGCGTCTTTGGAAACTCCAATTCGCTGCCCATCTCGCTTGTGCTCTCGCTCTCCCAGACACTCAAGGGCCTGCACTGGGACAAGCTTCCCGGCGACAACGACGACGACGTGGCCGCCCGGGGCATCCTCTACCTGCTCGTGTTCCAGCAGCTCGGCCAGATGGTGCGCTGGAGCTGGGGCTACCACGTGCTCCTCGCGCCCAAAGAACGCTACTCCGGATCCGACGCCGCGACGGCCGCCGACGCCGACTCGGAACGGGACCACCTCGAGAGCTGCCCCGTGACGCCCACCAAGGACCGCATACACCTGTTTGTCGACGCACCGGACGATGACGCCGAGCAAAGCAGCGTGACGCGCACCTCGTCGCACGACGACCTCGACCACTTTGACCCGGCGGGCCGAACGCCCGTCATGAACGCCTCGCGCGCGTCCCCGGCGGACTCGGGCGACGAGTACGAGTCGGATCCCCTGCTCAAGAAGCGGCCATCGCCCGCGAGCACGCGTTCTGCCCTCTACGACTTCCCCACGCCCGCCGACGGCATGCAATCGTTCCCGCGTATACGGTCTCTGGAAGGTTCCCCCAAGGGCTGGCAGCAGCGCGCCGCCGACTTGTCTCTGCGGGCATCGGCGGCATCGCGGAAAAAGTTGCGAGCGGCCGGTCGTCGTATTTACGGCAGCCTACCGCCGCCGGCGCAAAAGGTGGCGACCAAGGTGGCGACCAAGGTGGCGGCGGGAGCGTCCAAGGCGGGCAGGTGTATCTGGGACTTTATGAACCCGCCACTCTGGGCCATGCTCTTGGCCATTGTGGTGGCGTCGGTGCCGCAGCTTCAGCTGCTCTTCTTCGAGGAAGACTCGTTTATTGAGGGCAGTGTGACGCGGGCTCTCAGGTCGAACGGCGCGGTGGCGGTGCCGCTCATTCTCGTGGTGCTGGGGGCCAACCTCGCACGCAACACGCAGCAGCAGGAGCAGGCGATTGTGGACGAGGAGGAGGAGCGGGAGATAGGGACCAAGCTGCTCGCCGCGTCGCTCCTGGCTCGCATGGTGCTGCCCACGCTCATCATGACGCCGGTGCTCGCGTTTGCAGCCAAATACGTGCCCATCAGCATCCTCGACGACCCCATCTTTATCATAGTGTGCTTTTTGCTCACGGGGGCGCCGAGCGCGCTGCAGCTGGCACAGATTTGCCAGATTAACGAGGTATACGAGGGCGTCATGTCCAAGATTTTGTTCCAGAGCTACGTCGTGTGGTAAGTTTTTTTTTTCTTTCTCTTTTCTTCTTCTCTTTTTCTTTTCTTCTAGAGTGTCGGCTGATACTAACATGTTTTGACAGGATTCTTCCATCAACTCTTGTCCTTGTCATGTGTGCTTTAGAAGTGTTGGAGTGGGCAAAATAAACGCAACACCTGTCGTCCTTTCATCCTTCTCTCCCTTTTTCTTCTCTAGACGTCATCTTCCGAACGACGCGAATGGCCTCATGCTCTAGGTGCGATAGCAGCAGCTGAACGGGCATGGTGGGGCAACCGGAAGACCGAAACGGGCCAATGCAAAGTTGGGGCTGGATTCGGCACGGTGCGCGGACGTCGGAAGTTGGGTCGGGCCAAGGTAGCGAATTTAGCGAATTGCGCGCCAGCATACCATTATGGTAATAGCGACTTGACCCCTCCCTCTTGGTCTTTTTTTTTTCATTTTGTCTCTCGTCTTCTCTGGCTGTATTTTTAGTTACTATTTTTTCTCCTCCACCTCGCAACATGCAACAAGGGGGAATTCAAAGGGAGCGACTAGAGCCGGCGCATTTGAAACATGGGTTAACGGGGTTGCACGGAAGCAGCAGGCCATTACAATAGACTTTTTTTCTTTCTTTTTTTCCCTCTCTCATACAGAGGATTCTCTTTTCTCTCTCTTTGAATAGATCTTATGAGCCATTCATATCGGAAACTTTTCAAATATTTGACCCCTATCCCACCCTATCCATGCACATCCCACAACATTGCTTATTTGGGGAAGATCCCGCCCAATATTTCTTTTTCCATTGCTCTTTTCACTTTCAAGCAAGTGAATTCTCGGAGGAATTGCCTCGTTTTGTTTCTTTTTCCCTCTTGACTTCATTTCTTTTGGTCCTTGCCCATTGTATCCCGCCTTTCCCCTTGTTTTTTTTTCTTTCTCTTTCATTTCTGCTTTTCCCGTAACGCTATTTTCTCTGTTTCTTTTCTTTGCACTTCTAGCCTTGCCTTGTTCAACGGTCTTTATTGTTAGGGAGCGGCATGTAAGCGCTGTGAAGACATGGTGGGTTGGTATACTGAGCCTGTCCAATGACAGATTGTTTCCCCCCCCAGCTGGAGAACCCTTGTTGCATATTCATGCACGGAGAAGTGCGATCGACGGTGCATATCGTTACACCGAAGTGTCCCGTTGATCGAAGGGATAGTCCTGTTGTGTAAATGGGAAGTCAATTGTTACATTTACACTTTGTGTCTTGTGAAATTGATTGGTTGATTCGCGCTCTTTACGGGAAGAGATTAATACTGCTGTTTTTTGGGGGGGGAAATCGGGATTGTAAGCGAAGGGAATGAATGGATTAGGCGAGGAGGGTTGGAATTTGAGACTGACTTCAAATTATTACTGGAGAATGGCTGGACTTTGGAGACTTTTTGTTTTTCAGCTCGTGTGTCTTTTTGGGGGGTAGACTTGTGACTCCACTTGAGTGAGAGATGATCTCAGATTGTCATTTTCCTCTTCGCTCTTTCCCCTTTAGATGAGAATTCCCATTGACCGCCTTTTGCTTGCTTTCCTTAGAGAAAGAGGGTAGGCTAGTACGGAGAGTTTTTTTTTTCTTTCGGTGAGTATATTTTATGAACATGCATAGCATTGCATAACCATTTTCATCTTTTCCTCCAAGCAAGCAAGTCCCCAGTTCCATGTCTAGTCTACTTTCACAGAGTAGTTAGGGCAGCACCATCGCCCGATCCAAGTCTCTATTATATGCTATTGAAAAAAAGAAAATGAATATGCATGTCCCATAACCTCAGCGGCTAAGAAATGAACAAATTCACAGAGTAACTTTGTTTTGGATCCGGAAATTCGGGCTGGATTCCTGAAGAGACAAAAATGTCACTTTGGCCTGCTTTTTGCTCATGTCTTTTTGGATGTGTCGTTTCAGGACGAGGCGTCAGATGATGGACCCCTCGGGAGATATTCTTTGTATTTGTCCTTTTTTTCGTTGTTTTATTCTAAATGGTATTTCTATAGAATTTTGTGTGGGATTTCACTTTTCTGTCACTTTTGTTTCGGTTCCTGCCTGCTTTTTTCGCGAGGGTTACACCTTCCCCTGAATTACATCTTTTTTTTCCTTTCTTTATTTCACTTTCAACTCGACTCTCTTTTTTATCTTCTCGACTCTCTTTTATAATACTTTCCTCCCCCCCTTTCGTTTCTGGTTCTCCAGTCAGGAGGGACTTTTCTGATATTTGCGTTCGTGTAACTGCTTTTCGTCCTCTGTTCCCCGCAAATTCACATCTCTGTGACCGTCTCGATCGGTTACTTGTCCTTCCTTTGAAAAGAGACATATTTCTCCTGATTTCGGTCTACTCGCCCCTCTTTTCTTCCTTTGCTTTCTCTTGCCCATCTGTATAAAAACAAGCCTTCCCCACCGTCTCTTAGCGTTGTCAGTATCCGCGACATTATACTCGGCATCCATCGATCCATCGATACTCGTCCATACACACCATACTGGTCGTACACTGCCATCAAGCTCCTCGCACACTCCCTTGTCCCTCGCCATGCTCAACCTCGGCCACCTCGTCCTCGCCAAAAGGAACTCTGCCGATACGAGCCCCGGCGCCTTCCGCGATCCTAGCAAGGAGTTTGGCGGCGGCTCCAACTCGGGCAGCGGCATGTCGCCCGCCGAGATTGGTCTTATCGTAGCCACCGTCGTCACCCTCTGCATCGGACTCGCCTTTGTCTTCTGGCACCGCAACAGGAAGCAGCGCAGAAAGGCCCAGGTTATTGCCGACGCCGAACAGGCCCACGAACTCACGACCAAGAGGTCCTCATCTGCGATACCCGACGATGTGCAGTGTCCGCGCGTGGCCATTACGCCGGAACCCGAGCCCGAGAAACGCGTAGAACCGCGGGGCTGTAGATGAGTGTGTAAGTCTTTGTGCTAAATTCCCCAACAACCAACAGGCCATTTGCTCACAGTCTCTAGGTTGCGTGGTGTAGAGAAACCGATGAGAGAAGGGAAGCGAGAGTGTAATGGAGTTGTCGTCTCGACCTGTGGGAGCATAAAAGTTAAAAAAAAAGTATTGCAAAAATGGAACGTGGAACGTCAACGTTGCAAGCCGAGCAATCGGTGACAAGGTGCCCCAGGCTACGTTAACAGCCGCGCCCGGTTAGCAGATGGCGCGCGCAGGAAAAGAAATACCAAAGGATTGAAGAAAAATCTCTTGTCGGGAAAGAGAGAAACCAAAAAAAAAAGACCTAGATGTGGAAGTAGTTGAATTGCGGGAAAAACTGGACCCTTGAAAATGACGCTTGTTTTTGTTCTTTCATTTCAAAACGCCTCATTTCTACCCAAACAGTCGTAGTAATGTCATAGTATACACGGAAGCCTCACACTGCTTCCCATTGATCTGTCTGCCGCCACCACACATTCTCTACCAACTCGCCTTCTTGACACCTGGTAAACTGCCCTCTTTGGCGAGCATTCGGAAGTTGAACTAGGGGAACCATCACGTTAGCATACGGAGAGAGATGCAGATATAAGGCGGCAATTGTCGTCGTCGTACTCTCGACATCTTAAAGTCCCGGAAAATACCACGGGTCTTGCCGCCAATGATACACCGGTTGCGAATCTGCGTGGGACGGGTATAGCAGTGCATCTGCGTAAGCTGAAGCTGGGCCTCGGCGCGGACTCGGGCGGGGAGCGTTGTATTTCGAATCATGTAGCGGAGAGCTTGTCTATAGACCATCAGAACGAGTTAGAGAAACTAACAAATAGAAGACCCGTTTCAATGGTTGTGAAAGAGTATGGATTGGACACGCACCGTTCGGCCTCATGCTCGGCAAAGACTTTGCGCTTCGTGTGGTCGCGGATTATGCGGGTGTTGATGAAACAGCCCAGGTCAAGCTTCTTTGCGCGAAACATTGACATTTTCGAGGAGAGGTTGAGGGGAACGCTCGGGAGATGGGCGTGTCGGCGTTTTGCTGGTCGTGGGAGGTTGGATTCAAGGGTTGAAGTTGAGGTTTGGGGAGCTTCTTTCTGATTGCTGGAAAGATTTTGGGTCACGTGGCTGGCCAGGGGTTGCCAAGGTGTGCGGCTGGTGACGTCTGGTAGCGGCTGGCGTTAAGTTATTGGCAGCTGCCATTATTGAGGGACGGGGTTAGATAGCCCGCCCTGTGAATACTGTCCTGGAAGTAGTTTTAATACTAGAAGACTGATAAGAATAGTAAAATTAAACAAATTAAACAAATAAATCCGTACAATTCGTTTTCCTAGTCCCGAAAAGACTCGCCGTATCACAGAGCAGCTCGTTGAGTGGCGTCGCAAATCGGATTGCTAATCTCAGCTTTTCCCTACCCAAACTCACTAATAACTTTTTTTTCTACCCCGCCACCCCTCCATCCAGTTATTTCGTCAGAGGGGTAAAAAAAAAAAAAAAAGCTATCCTCAAGACCTGCTTAGCAATCACCATCAATAACATCAACAAGACGGAAAACGAACTGTACATATACTCTCCCTTTCCCTCGATTAGAATCCAAACTCTTCCATCCTCAAAGACCCTCAAGAAACCAAGAGCGGAAAAAAAAGATTACAGGAAAAAAAAAATGTCCAACGATCGCTCCCACGATGACGAAGGCGAAGACTACCTCGCAGCCGACGACGCCCTCGAAGAAATCGACGTCGAAGGCGAAGAAGACGTAGAAATGGACTCAGACAGCGAAGAAATCACGCTCCAAAACGACAGCATCGCCTTCTTCGAAGCCCACAAGGACTCCGTCTTCGCCATCGCCCAACACCCCCTCTACCCCTCCATTGTCGCGACAGGCGGCTCCGAAGGCGAAGAAGACGATGCTCCGGGCATCGGCTACGTGATTGACTCGTCTGTGGTGCCCGAACGGCCCGTTTTGCCGGCTAGTTATTCTGCGGATCCGACTTCGGCGCCGCCTCGCCATACCGAGATGCATTCTATTTTTACCATTGACGGGCACAAGGATTCGGTTTCTGCTTTGGCCTTTACGTTGCCTAGGGGCGAGGTCCTTGTTTCTGGTGGTATGGACGGGAAACTTTGCGCGTATAAGGCGACTATTGTGCCGGGACAATCTGCTTCTTTTGAATTTGTCGGCGAGGCGCAGGAGGTTCCTGAAGTGGTATGGATCGCGCCTTGTCCCGCCGAAGACTACGCAAATACAATTGCCCTAGGTGCATCCGACGGTTCAGTCTGGGTATATACAATCGACGTAAACGACAGCTCGAATCCCCTCCAAATCGTCCAATCCTACTTCTTGCACACAGCGTCCTGTACAGCCGGCGCCTGGACCCCAGACGGCTCCCTCCTCGCCACAGTCTCCGAAGACAGCAGCCTCTACGTCTGGGACGTATGGGGTCTCGCGGCGGCCAAAAACCTAGTCAACGAGAACGGAACTGCAGTGTCCCTCACGGAAGCAGACCAGCGCTTCGCAGTAGAAGGAGGTCTCTACTCCATCGCAATCGACCCCCGAGGCGCCCTCATCGCAACAGGCGGTCCCGCAGGCGCAATCAAAATCGTCTCCCTCCCCCGTCTAGCCTCCTCAACAGCCCAACCGGCCGCCAAGAAAAAGAACGCTAAAGGCGGCGCAAACGACGCCACACCAGGAGGCCAAATCCTCTACTCCCTCCACACGCAAACCGACACCATCGAAACCCTCTCCTTCTCCACCCCGACATCCCCCACAGAACCAGTCCTCCTAGCCGCGGGCGCAGTAGACTCCTCAGTAACAGTCTACGACGCCTCCCGCCGCTTCGCCGTCCGCCGCAACATAATCTCCGCCCACGAAGACCAGTCCGTCGTAAAAGTCGAATTCGTAAAAGGATCCTGGATCCTCACGACCTGCGGCATGGACGGCGTCGTCCGACGCTGGGATCTGCGTGCGGGCGGTGCGCCGGCGCCGGCCGGACCCGGTGTCCCTGGTGGCGCGGCGGCGGGCGTGCAGTCTTCTAGTGCTGCGGCGGGGCTGATTAAGGAGTGGAAGGGGCATCGGGGTGGTGGTGAGGGGGGTGGTGTGCTGGGTTTTGTGCAGGGGGGTGGTGAACGGGTTATTACTGCTGGTGATGATGGTGTTGTCTTGCTGTTTGAGGCTTAGATGAGATCTTTGAGCAGATTGATGTTAGTACTTTTAATTGAAAAGCGGAATAGATGGGCGAAACGAAAACAATTTGATAGTTTGGTCCTTTTCGAAAGACTCTTTTTGTGTGATGGGTGACTTTACAATAAGCTACTCCACGATACAACAGATTCATGGACATGGCTTGCTTACACCCACATCCCAGGTCATAGAGAGGGAAAATAAAGAAGAAAAACACGTCGTAAAGGACAAAAAGAATAAAAAAAAAAATCCATGTTCATTAATACCATTAACACCCTTAGCCATCATCTAACTTTTCTAGGGCCACAAGAAGGGCAAATAATTACTCCTCATTAATCTAGCTAGCCCTTGCTCTCGTGTGCATATGAAAAAAAAAAAACCCCCATTCCCTGTCTTCCTCTAGCTCATTTGGGTCGTGATTTTTTTCCATCCAGCACACGTCGAGCATTCTATGCGGCAGTGTCACGTAATATCTTCTTGCCTCGGGGTCCTCGCAAGCCAAACTTTTTGAGATGCGTCGCTCCCACTAAGCCACTGACTTCCAGGGCCGCATGCTCGTCTGGCACCCAGTCGGCTGCGCGGAGACCCTCTCCTTCGTTAAGCATGGCCCGAGTAAGTAGTGCGATGGAGTTTGCGAGGCTACTGAGTGATTCGATCCTACCGGCGTCGGGATCTGAGCGCATCTCGAGAATGCCCTCGTGCTGGTTGATTTTTCCGTCCAACTTTCCGTCGATAATTAGATAGCTAATAATATCGATGATATCGGAATTAGCTACGCCGAGATTGTGTGCGATCCAGTCGATGCGCATGCGGGTGTACGGCGCAATCAGTTTCAAAACACCCTTAGTGCGCATATTGCGAGTGACCTCGTCAATATTTTCGGCGATGAACGGGTCGTCGAGAATATCTTGGTTCTGCTGCAGCACCTTTTGGTAAGTGTGCACGTCATCTCGCTGGTACGCGTCGACAAGCTCCGTCATGGCCGCGATGCGTGGGTCCGACTTGTACGGCTTGGTCTCCTGAGAGTCGAATGGGTTGATGTTAGACTTCATAAGCATGGTCGTCAGGAGAAGGTACTTGAGGACCTGGATCCGCTGGAGCGAACCCGCCTCGTCGTAGTTGCGGAACGACTCGAAGAAGTCGCTCTGGGCCTCGGCCCAATTTTCCTCGCTCATGTGCATCTTGCCGCCGCATTCGCGGATGATGCCCATGATCTTGGGATGCGGGACTGCAGATCGAACCTCGAGGGCCCTCTGGTACGCGACTTTGAGTTGCTTGTTGTTCTTCATCTCGGCGTAGAGCTGAATATCCAGTGCGTAAATTTCCAGTGAGTACGTTCCCTTATTAGGGTCGTCGCTGCCGTCGTCCTTCTGGCAGGCCCTGTGAAGTTCACGGAGCTTTCGGGTGACGGCTTGGTAGTCCTTTCGGTCCAGTAATAGTTTGGCCAATTTGATGTTGGTCTTGAGCCAGAGTCTCTCATTATTTGTCGTCTGGAAGCAGTCAAGGGTCAACGAGTAGAAGTTCTCCATGGATTTGATGGCGGCCTTATTGTTCTGGGAGGACTTTTCGATATGGTCCAGAATGCTATTGATTGACTTTTCCGAGTAATTGCGCGTCACCGCCGACTTGACATATGTGAGGAGCTCTGCATAGTGTTCGGAAGCCTACCAACAAGGGGCTGTCAGTTGATGCGCGCGCAGACCCTGGGTGAGCAGGGTGCAAGGGATCACAGGATTTGCCGTCTACCTCGTCAAACTGGCCTATCTTGAATTCCAGCTTTATTGCTTGCTTCAGTCCTTTGAAGCCCCATTCTCCTTTTTCTTCCTCGAGAGGTGGTATTGATAGAAATTCGGCAATGGCACTTTCGGGGTCTGAGGGTTTGAGCTGTTTGGCGTTGTAGTACTTGTTCTCTATATCGATATTCTCGCTATCTTCATCATCGTCCTCCTCGTATTCGAAGTCGTACCTGTTGACTTGTTAGAAGAAGAAGGCCAGGCTGTTTGCATCATTAATGGAATCGGGAAGGACCAACTCTTCATCCGACTCCTGCATAAAGTCATCGTCAGACATGTTGAAGCGAGGTGACTAGGTGACGAGATAAATATGAATGAACAAGAATTTCTGGGAGAAGACGATTAGCTTTGTAGACAGAGTAGGCGGAAGAAGGGATGTCGCCATGAAGGAAAGAAGGATATCTAGCAAGCAAGGACGCTGGAATTAGAGGTTTGGAGGGGGAAGCATATCGATAGCCAGGCAAAGTGGGGAGCTTGTTCAGCTTACTCAGCAATCAGCAATTCGCAATCAGCAGGCGTCAAAAATACTCCGTACTTCAAGAACGAGTAAACAGTTGTTGCCTTCGACCTTTTTGTTTCTGTTTCAACGAAAGGAGGGGCAAAAGAACCAAGACAGTCAAGCTTTTATGTTTCACTGGCTATACTGGACTCATAGTAACACGATTCAGATAGCGGACCGAAACCCGACCTATCGAAGCGACATTTTTACCTACCTTACTACGCCTCGCACGAAAAGCGCCACACATTCCAACCATTATCGAACAACCCAAGGAGCGAGTGCACATTTGATACACAGCCAAAATGGGTCACGGCGATCTCCTCCTCAAGAAATCATGGCATCCGGCCTTGATGAAAAACCAGAGGAAGGTCTGGGATGAGGAACAAAAGGCCCTTCAGGAACGAAAGAAGACACAGGAACGCATTCGCGAGCTCAACGAAGAGCGCGAACGAGAGGAATTACAAAAGAAACTCGAAGCGCAAGGCGGCCAGAAAAGACTTGACCGGGTGGAATGGATGTACCAGGGCCCTACCAATGGCCAGTCTGGTACTACCGAGGAACAGGAGGCCTATCTCCTCGGCAAGCGATCTATCGTCAACAAAATCATGGGCGATGAGCATGAAAAGTTAAAGAAGAACAGCACACAACCGGCATTTGCGTCAGCGGCACCGAGTGTCGTGTCAACCCGTGATACGCTGCGAAAAATCGGCGAGGATCCCCTCACGGCGATCAAGAGATCTGAACAAATGGCCTACGAGATGATGATGAAGGATCCAAGCAAGCGGAGACAATTCATGGCGCAGATGGGCATGTTGGATGAAAAGAGCCACAAATCCAAGGATAAGCACAGGCGGCGACGACACAGACATCATGACTCAGACGACTCGGATGACGGCAGGCGGCGTGATAGAAGACGACGTGAATCTCGGTCACGGAGCCCACGCAGGCGACGCGATGATTCACGCGAAGATGGCGAGAGCAAACACCGTTCTCGGAGGCGAGAGCGTAGCTCACCGTCGAGACGTCGATCGTATAGTTCAGATCGGGGAGAGAAGGAGGACCGCCCCCGAAGCTCGCACCACAAGCGGGATCGTTCGTCGCCAAGCCCGAGACCGGATACTAGGCAGCCAAGACATGAAGGAACACGTGGCCCTCGAGACAACCGTAGCCGACGGAGATCTCGCTCCGCTGAAGGCGAAACCCGGCACAAGCGCCGCGACGCCTCAAGGGATCTCCAGCGCCCACGTAACGACGAACGACTACGCGGCCGCGAAGATACCTACGATCGACGAGATAGAGGCAACGACAACCGCAGAGAAAGACACCCCTCAAACAGGGACCCGTATCCCCGCGGCCCCCGCCGCGAAGCTCGCCCCGAACACACCAAAAACGACGAAGAAGAAAGAGCACGCAAACTCGCCGCAATGCAAGAAGCCGCCTCCGACCTCGTCGAAGACCGCGAGCGTCGCCTCGCCGAAATCGCCGAACAGGAACGCGCCGCCAAGGAAGCCGATGAGCGTGCGAGGGAACAAGCCGAGCGCACTGGAGGAGATCGGGGTTTCGTCAATGGGCTTCGAAGGCAAGTCAATAATATGGGTCTTGGGGAGAGAATTGGGCGGGAGCGGAGGGGTCTGCAAGTTGATGAGGATTGATTTGCTCTTTTCGTCTTTTGTTGTTTGTATCATGAATTTATGATTGGAATTGGGAAATGAACGGCTTCTACCTTTGGTGTTTGAATAAATTGAAACATGATGTTACAAGGAATGGGACAGACCAATTGCTTTGCCTGGCAGGCTCACATGTCATGTCGTGGAGACTTGGGAAACTTAGAGTGGCCAAATTGTATTAAGAAGTGAAGCAGGGTATAGAGAGTGATAAATAGCATTAAGGACGAAATCAAATCTCTAGATTAGCGTCATGATAAATGCACTTCATACTTCAAGAAACGTCTTTGTCACCTTTAAGCAATCCCGCAAACCAACCGCCCGAAATCTCGGCCAACGCTGATGGACGTCCCTCTTCCACAACTAGGTCTTTGCTCATGACCACAACGCGATCGAAATCCATGACCATGTCGAGCCGGTGGGAAATCATAATCACCGTGTATCGAGAAAATTCCCTCTTTACTACGCTTACCATCATGGCTTCAGTCTTGTGATCGACGGAGGCGCTGAATTCATCTAGTAGAAGCACCCCGCCGCACCCAGCTGAGGTTTGTTGCCGGATTCGGTGCTTGATAACTGCGCGGGCGAGACTAAAGACTTGTCGTTGGCCTTGGCTTTGTGTGTCGGGGAGCATTTCTGCGTCTAGACCGCCGCGTTGTTGTGCCATGGCCCATAGACCGAGAGCTTCTAAGACTTCACGGCATTCGGATTGTGTTGAGCCGTTCCACGGATCGAGGTTGTCTTTTATGAAGGAGCCAGAGGGGAGGAATACGGTGTCTTGTGGTACGGTGATGATGCGTTCGCGGAGAGTCTGTCTTGGTATCTTTTTGAGGGGTACTGAATCTATGGAGATGTCGTGTTCGTTTGGTAGAGGGTCGAGGAGCCGGAGAAGAACGAGTAATAGAGATGACTTCCCGCTACAGTATCAAAAGCGAAAGTTAGGTATGAAAGACAAAGACGCGAATGCGTCCATAAATACAAGCAGTATAAAACCGGACGATGTCACCCAAGGACTGGCTCAGCGTCATCATCAAAGTAACCAGAGATGCACCCGACAGGCTCGACTTTGCCTGCAATTGGGTCACCAGAGAAACTAACAGAGTGGCGACGACAGTAACAATGAGGTTCAGTGTCAAATTGAGCCACCTTTGGATCATAGAAAGAAGATATGCTGGGCGTTGTGACGTGTCTAGAAGCGACCCATTTCGAGCAATACTATCGGATACCCATCCAAAAGCACGAAGAGATGAGCTACCCCGTATCGTGTCAAGGAAGTGGGAGCTTCGGTATCGTTAGAAGGAGTTAAAGAAAAAGGGATAATGGCAGAGAAACCGCGGACGGAAAAAATATGAGAAATGGGAATGTCTGAGTACGTACTAGAGCGGGCTCTTAGTTTCAAGATCCAAAAGCCTTAACTGCCGGGATGTCCGGAGATAGAATTTTTGTAATATGACCAGAATCAAGACCATAAATGGATAGGAAATTATCAGCCATGCAGACGACACGGCGATGATGGCAGCCATTCCCATAACGGTAAATATTTGTAACACGACGTTGACCAGCGCAATGGGGAGCTGCCCGTCTATGAGCGTCATATCTTGGGAAAATAGATTCGTGATGACCCCTGTGTCGGTCCCTGTGAAGAGTGACAGTGGCGCGGCGATGACGATCCGCAGCGCCCGCAGATGTAGCTCGGATCCGCTCTGGCGGATGATTGTGTCCATGACGACGAAGCAGGCACAGACCAGGGAAACAAGAGCCAAGGTTTGCAGGAGAGCGTATATCCCGATATAGTAAGAAGACGACCGGTGCCGACCAGTCTCGCCCGGGGCAAGGTCATCTGCCCAGTATGTGAGCCATATATGAGGAAAGTTTGCAAAAACACCACGGCAAAGGGCGGAGAAGACAAAGAGGAAGATGGGCAAGAAGCTGATCATCCCGAAATAGTGTTTATATACACCCCAATCCCCAAGCTGGCGTGCGCCGTTGTCAGTATCTTGGCCCTCAAATTCTGTCGATTGTATTAGAGACTCCTCCATGGCCGAGGTGCTTGATGCCGGATCCGGGGCACTCGAGGTTGCCAATGGCCCTTCTAGCAGGATCGCTTTGTCGGGCTGTAGAAGGTCTTCGTCTGCAGAACCGGCTAGCTTGAGGTTTTGAGTTATGCATCCTCTGTCATCGATTAACAAGATATTATCGGCTGCAGATTGATGATCGAGGTTGTGAGCTGAGAGGATTACTGTAGTGTTTCTTTGGCGTAGAAAACCTCGTCTTCCAAAAACGCGATCAAATACTTTCCTCTCCGTCTCGGCATCGAGACCGCTCAAAATATCGTCTGCAATGACCAGGTTTGCATGCAAGTACAAGGCACGTGCGAGGGCTACTCGTTGCCGCTGGCCTCCGCTTAGAGCAATCCCACCATTGCCAATCACTGTCATGTCGCCATGTGGAAGGATCGCAATGTCGGTGTCGAGAAGCGTAGCGTTTACGACGGACCGATATCGCGCCGTATCGAATGCACCGTAGCCGATAATATTGTTTCGCATTGTTGTATTAAACAAAAATGGCGGCTGATCACAATAACCAACTCGAGCGAAATGCCGATGTATGGAGAGCTCTCCGCTGGCAAAGGAAACTTCACCAATGAGAGCCTTAAGGAATGTTGACTTGCCAGAAGCAACCGAGCCCATCAAGACTGTCAGCTGAGCCCTCGGCACAGTGATGTTTACTTGTGAAAGAACGCTGTTGCCAGTAACCCATCCAAAGGCCCCGTTCGTTATAGTCAATGCAGACGCAGAGCAAGTTGGACTTCTCATCCGCCGAACCTTCCAAAGTTTCAAATTTGCGGAATTCACGTCTACTTTCAGATTGAAGGAAGGCCTGGATGCGCTCCAAGCACGTTAGTGCTCCAAGGAGTTGTGGGAGCCTTTGAAAGAGAACTTGCAAGGGAGCGGAGAGTAGGGTCAGGTATGCGATTGACACGAAGATGGTGGAGGCGGAAAGGGTAGCTGATGTCACAGCAAAAGTGACGACAGGGGACAAAAGGGTTGGGATGCTAGAAATGGCCGATGCAGCTACCGCAAGCCTCCGCCACCGGCCACCGACCTGTAGCTCGTCGAGCCGAAGATCTTGGATACGAGCTTGGACAAGGGGTGCCAGGCCAGACATCTTGACGAGCTTCATCTGCGTGATTGCGGTGGCCGTCAAGCCCACTCTTCGCTGTATCGTTTGCATCCAATCCCGCTGGCGCCGACCCATCATCTTTCCTACAACAGAAGCTGCCGCTGCACTGAGAACAACTACAATAACTGGACCGACAAATGCGGCGCCTAACTGTCGTTGCAATAGCCAACATGCTAGGGCTATCTCAATAGCATTAGCCCAGTATTCGTGTAGGTCGAGAAGTCCTATGCACACACATTCAACATCCGTGCTCATCAGAGTTATGGCGGCGGAATCTCCATCGGTTTCGACTTCGACAGTCGTAGACTTTTGGTAGAGTGCTGAGACAAGGCAGCTTCGTACCATGAAAAGAGCACGCTCTTGGAAATACCAGTAAAGAGCAGTGGACAAAGCGATTCCACAGTAGGCGAGAAAAGTAGCGCCAATAAGGCCGTATCCAAAATTTCGATATCGAACTGTCACATCTTCGTGATCCTCGAGGTGCAGAAGCAAGGCCTGGATCAACAGTGGTTGGCAGAATTTGAAAGCAGCAAGGAAGATGCGTGGCGGCACAGGTATCAGCACGGGACGGCAAGAGTGCGAACCAGACATTTGAAAAGCTCTAATCGGCCGTATTGACTGGCGTCTAGGTGCTGGATCTGACGAGCAAATCTTCCCTCCAGTGCATCAGAGCTGATGGCATGATCCAGGGTATAGAGCGATGACAGTGAGAGGATACCACTATACCCGCTCCAGAGGGGACGGTTGAGCCAGAAGAATAGGCCCAGACTATGAGGACCACTTGTTTCTTCAGGACTGTGGTCTTTGGCCTTCCAAGAGACCCATGCGGCTTTCGGTCTTGCTTCGGCGAGCAACATGGCGAGCTTCAAGGGGATTGCAGCAGTCAGGATGCGGACATAAGTAGCCTGTAAGGAACTAGGGTGTACGAGAGCGAGCCATGTCGTTCTCACTCGGGTAGATTGTCTTGCTTAGACAGGAGACTGCTAGGAGTGATAGGTTTAGGAGAGCATAGGCGACAGCCAAGACCTATTCTGTATGTCAGTGTCGCGTTATATCACTAGAGGTGGTTGGTACCTTGAAAATAGTAAAAGAAATCATCTACCAATTTGGTGAGCTGCAGTGCTCGTCCACCGACGACAAGGGGCAGTTTCCGAGCCGAAGACGTCGTTCTAATTGCAGCTAGGAGAATAAAGATGCTAGAAGGAATAATTGAAAAGAAAATAAGCTCGAAAGTGACGGTGAAGTCGAAATCATGGCGGCAGCCATGTACAGCTGGACCCATGGATCCGTCATTAATGCAAGAAGCCATTCGATAGTTGTCCAGGAATGCTCGGCGACATGGAGCCGGATAGATTGAATTATGTGCGAGATTGGCTTCCTAAGAATATAGAGGGAAGGGGGGGGGAAGGCTTCAAGCGATTGAATATATGTGACTATGATTTTGAAGTTGTCCGTATTTCGTATTTTCTCGGGTATAAAGAATGAAGCCCGGTACTCCAAGAGAGAAGGTGCAATGGGCCCTACCTATACGGAGTACTCTTCCCATCCTACGGAGTATTTGCCTATCAGCCAATCCCTTTGATGGAATCCTTTGATGTGGGGGCTCAATACGGAGTACGGAGTACGGAGTGATGAATGTAGTGGTTCAATTGGTTGGTTTGTTATTCATTGTGTTGTGTTCCCCTTGATCTCCACCTGAACCTGCACACATATAAACTTGTGTGTGTGGAGTTTATCCTT
>JADHKT010000161.1:0-14265 GCA_019925285.1 Graphium sp. VPRI43844
CTTCAATGCCCGTACAACTGAGAAGAGAGGCTTGAAGCGTCCGTCGGCTTTGTCTGCGGAAGAACACGCTGCACACCGACAGCAGCTCAAGCGTGTATGCCTCATCAAACCAAAGTATGCGGAAGCGACTGAGATTAATGTCACGGGCATTTTCAAGAAATGGAAAAGGTATGTCTATAAGGTGAGAGGCCCTCGCGGGTTTCTGGCGTATTGACATGATTATAGGTACTGTGAGGAGGGAAAGCTTGGAGGGTGGAAGGCCACCCTAGAGAACCTGACCCGCGAAACCATGTTAGACTTCTTTCTTTTCGTCTGTGAAATCTCGAGAGTCGACTCATGGGGTACAACAGAGGTCTATATACGACAATTTCAGAGTTTATATACCACAGTGACTGGCCGTTTTGTCGACCGAAACGATGCCAAAGAACTGTATAAGGTAGGCTTTTGTGAGAGTTTTCGTTATTACCCTTTCCCTTTTCCTATCGACCATCCTTTTCACCCTCTAATAGAAGCAGGCGTATTCCTAGACTACAGCTAACCTGCTTATAGTATCACGCTCATGTTCTTATTCCTCGCTTCCGACTACGTGCACCCAATAGCAAAGGCAAGCCAGTTGCGAATACAGAGGGGGTGCAGATTCTGCTCGCCTTTAATATTGCCTATGACTCTAGGGTTTTTCCCAGCGAAAGACGGCGTGTGAATTTATGGGGTTGCTATGTGTTCTTGATGTATACCGGAGCCCGCCCTGCGGAACTAGTGCATTGCGAAAGGAAAACGTCCCAGGATGGCTCCCACGAGGAGCTTTTCGGCCAAAAGGTTGTCCTGTCTGGCGAGGATGAAGAGAATAACGACGAACAGCCGCCCGACGCTCTTGCTAAACGGCTGGGCGAGCTTCTCGAGAAAGAAACGGAACAACGTGGCCGCCCGAAGGCGCTATGCTATGAGGACATCTCCCTGATGCTGGTCCGCCACCCGGTATCAGGCCGCGATATCCTTGTCATGGCAGTGCGGTTCGTGCACCATAAAGGTGCCGATAACCGGCCTAAACCGTAGGTCTCTTGTCCCTTCTGTTTCGGAAGAGGATCGGAAGAGCATACAAATACTAACCGGTGTGCAGGACTGTCTTTTGGTTCACATCCTGCGCAAAACTGATATTCTGCCCTGTCAACATTGTCCTATGTCTTGCACTTCATGATAAGGCATTCCGCGCCCCGAGTTTGACCAGCGCTACCCACGTGTTCCGGGTCAAGAACCGGGGCCCAACCTCCTGTATCCGGCTGCGGTGGAAGAAATCGATGTTGAAGGTCCCCATCTTCCGCCGCACGAACCGCGACGGAACGGTGTCTCCTACCGACGCGATGACATACGCACAACTACGGGATGATATGAAGCACCAGACTCTTGAAGCTGGTTTCGAGTTTCCCTGGACACCTAGGACCATCCGCAGGATGGTGGCAAATTATGCCAATGGTACGGATAGACATACATCTACTAAAGCACCAGAGGATGTAGAAGACTAACAAGCTCAGGAAACGCACCGGATGCTGTTCGCGATCAAATCATGCGCCACAACCCTCGATTCTTTACCTTTGCCGATGCCTACCTGAACGAAACCGTGCAGTTCGATATTCAAAACACCGTCTTGGAACAAGAACGGGAAGATCAACTCTATAAACTCCTGGCTCATGTTAGCCTCACACGCGACCCTAGGGCTACCAAAGATATGGTGCCCAAAGAGGTGTGGGCCAATATGACCCCTGACCCAGCTATACAGGAGCTTGAGGACAGGCGGGCTCGGTTGAAGAACGGACAATACCGGATCCAAGACCATGAACACGAAGCTAAAATCCGTGAACTGTCGGACTTGATCCGGACAAAGCGTGCAGCATGGGTAGAGTCTGTGGTCAAGGAGTACCGTGAATATTACTTCTACAACCGCGCAACATGGGATATTGAGAAGCAGGCACAGGGTGAAGAGGAGGAGGAGTATACAGAGCCGGAGATTAACGTGGGGATTTCAGAACGGGCTGAGGTAGCTCGACTTGTCTGCTTCCAGCCTCAGCATTCAACGGACGACGAACTGATGTTACGAAGAATTGAGATTATTGATCTGATGGTAGCGTTGTGTGGCAAGCGAGAGACAGCTAAGTCTACCCGGATTCGACAAAGCACGCAAATAGCACTCCCCCTGAAAGCAATAAAGGACGAATCGCCGAAGCCCTCTCTCGAACCCTCGCCGGACCCTTTTCCGCTCCTCTTGGATACGACGCAGTGCCCCGACTGCATTGGGGATGAGCGACTGACAATCGAGGAGCGCACATTTCGATATTGCCGGCCTACGGTGCGAAACGACCATTTCGACAAAAATCACCTAGAGGCAAGGGAGCATGACACGCGGCGCGGCGAGCTGATCCGATGTTACCACCCAAAGTGTAGGGATAACAAGTTTCAGAGCATAGACCACTTCAGGAACCATGTCCAGTCCGTTCATGGCGTTTGTCTCCGATCATCTGAGCAGGTCCAGCAACGACGATTACGGAAGGCTAAGCATCGCCAAATGGTAAAGGGCATAGGAGAAAAGTCAGTGCTATGCCAAGCATGATATATAAAGCTTAGATCAGGGGCATATTAGTAGACAAACGGGCCATATACTAAATTCTATATTAGAGTTCTTTCATCTATAATGTATGTTCTTTAAGAATGTTAGATCATAGAAGGACTAGACTACAATTTTAACATCCTAGCTACCCAAAGACAGAGGACTCAAATTCAATAACAAGAGATCGATCTTAGCCACAGTAACCCAATCCCTCCCTGCGAGTCATAATATCATTAAATCGTTAATGCAAGTAAGTTTCCAAGCTTAGCTTAGATACTCCATTTTTTTATCCTTTTAAGCATAGGGAAATTTCAGACATGTGACGGGAAGCTATGAACAGAGCATGTTGTAGTAGGAGATAAACTCAGTTTCTCACCTAGATAGAAATGGTACAATTGACGAAGTAATACTATTGACTAGCAGAGTGATTTCTTCGTACTTAGCTTAGAGATTTACCAAATTCCCACTCCTAAATCAAAGTTCTAATTTAGTAACTATATTGAAGGACCAAGGTGATCTTGTGCGACTGTTTTATAAATAACTAGTATGGATTTTCAAATATCTAGAAATCTCCTGTAGACCACCTAATTTGATAATACTAGTAGTGTTCTTTTCGATTAATGAACGAGGTTATAGCGCAGCAGTAGACGACAGCCTTCTCAGATAAATCATTTGCCGTCGGCTGTGTGTTAATATCTACCTGATTGCTGGCCTAGATAACGTAAGAATTTGCCGATAGGTGTGCCTTTGCCGAAGCCCTCATCACAAGCATCACTTTCAACATGTTGTACAACAGCGCTCATCCAAGAGCACCGCAATTCGCAGCCAGGACAGCAAAAGTCAAAATCGCGGTCGTCTGGCGTATAGTGATGGGACTGGTAGCATTCGGATGCGATGCTGTCGACGTCGTCACTGTTCATGCCGGAAGGACATGTACCTGCCTCCAGGTGAAGAACCATCGCTGAGTTACAACCGAACCTTCGCTCACATCCCGGGCATGGAATATTCTTTGGAGCATGCGATTTCTGATGCTATATAGCTAGCTGGGTCAGAACACTGTGAAACAGCTTTGATTTGAAAGGAGCAACAAACACTCTTGAGATTATCTGGCGAGTCGAAATAAGTATCACATTGCTGGCAAAGATTATGGACGGCGATGTCGTGTTGCCGGAGATCGTCCGGACTCGCGAATGGCCGATTACAAGTCGTGCAAAGGTTATGCTGGGTGTTTTGGTGGTCCTCTAACTCTTCACTCGATGAAAAGTCAGGTTTGTGAGAGCATTGTTCACATCTGTGATGCTGTGATGACGAAGTGATATGTCGCCGAAGGTCGTCGCGACTGGTAAAAATTCGTTCACAACGTAAGCAGTATCTTTTCGTATGCTTGTCACGGCAATGCTGATGAAAACTCCGCGATGACTTGAAGCCTCGGTCACAAAGAGGACAGTCCATCGTGCGGGAGGCCCGGGCAAAGGCTTGCTTTCGCTTCCAGGCAGCAATCAAACGGAAAGATACAGTTTACGCTTTACGACTCTAGTCAGTAGGACAAAGCAAATTGTTGAGGAGAGGGGTGTGTTACAATCCCCAACGCAAGCCACCCACACAAACCTGGCCTATCAAAACGGTAGGAGATATTCCGTACGTGATTCGTCCGATATGGCCCTGTAAGCCCATCGCGACAACATTTCCTTCCTTCTCCCAACACTGCCTAGCAAGTATCCTGAGCGAGCTGCCCCAAGTCACAGCTAGTTGTTCCCAGCATGCCCAGCTCTGAAATGTTCACCCCGAGTTCGTCGACTTGCCCGCATTCCAGACCAGAGACAAGACGTTGCAGGTGTTCTAGCTCATCCGTTTTGATTGAGCGCCGATAGATCTTGCCATTAGCAGGAATTAGTGTAGGAGATTCAGAGACTTTGAAGTAGGAGAAAGGGAGTCTAAAGTTATGGTCTTCAGAGCGCAAGTTCTAGTAAGTAGACGGAGCTACAAATGTACCATATAATAATAGTTCACTGAGAAGATATAAATAGTTCACTACACACAACTTTCACAGAGCGAGGGGCAGACGGCAAGCCCCTGTACTACGTAGGTGGGGTAGCTATACCGTCCATGTGCTGGTAACCTAACATACATATGGTAATAGACAGAATAAAAGGTCACTTCGCTACTTCTTTTGTTTTACGGAATCAGCCAGTACGTCGATCAGGGACGTGAAGATGAGACGTATCGGTGGTACATGGTTGGTAAGTCTCGATCTTCCTCTTCTGCTTGAGCGTCTGGCTTCTACGGCCGAGAAAGCTGCGCGGTGTTCTTCTGACGGGAACAGGATATGCTTTTTCCTGTCACGAAGTCATTAGCTGTAACCGGGACTGTCATCGAAAACGCGCATACTATTTCCTGAAAGGGTGTTGGCCAGAGTGCTTCCTCTGTGGAAGAATAATCATAGTATTTATGGTGGCGGCGCACGACGACATACACGTCGGCCTGATAGCGATGGCGGATCTTGTCGCATCTCCACATCAGATTCTCGGTAGCTCTCACGAAATTCTCCTTTGTCCTGTCTCGTTTCTGGGAATCGCGAGCTGCAGGTTTGGACATAGTGGGCATAAGTGAGCTATGTGTGAGCAATGCTTGATGGCTTTATTTTTTTGGACTGGTTGAAGGGGAACTTCCACTATTTATCAGCTGTGCAGGGTGTTCAAATTCAGTCACCGGGGCTGATTCAGGCTACCGTCTAAAAATAGCTGCTAGGTCTCGAGTATTGCGTAGTCCACAGCGAAATTTAAAGGTCACCTGGACCGATTTTAGGCCACCGTCTAAAAATAAGTTGCTAGTCCCAGGCATTGCACAGCCGACAGCAGTTTGGACCGATTTAAGGCCATCCCCTAAAAATAGGTGTCGGTTTTCAAACCTAGTGGTTGAGGTGTCCAAATGCGGCGTACGGTACCTACAAAAACGACCAGGGGTCGCTTTTTCAGCCAAAATGGGTCGACGCATAATATCTAAAAAAAAAAGGCAACATCGACACTTGGCATGTCATTAGCTGTGGAAACACGTGGCTACTTGCTCAGTTTCTATAAGTTTCCAAGTGTTTCCATGCGAGTCTTTGAATAATCACATGACCTAACCAAGACGAAAGCTTGTAAACTACGGAGTAGTGCGGTGCCCGGTTTTCTCTAATTTCAGTTGTACATGGATCTCAACCAAGCTCTAGATACATGAATTTATCCACCGACTCATAAACGATCAGATACACTCGACATGGTGATTTCCAAAATTCTAACCGTCTCTTTTCTTCTGCCCCTGACCGCAGCCCTTTCGCTTTCCTCACTCGTCTCCACAAGCCGTAATGCCGCCATCACCGCAGCGACCATAACGCAACTGGCAGTATCCGAGGCGAATATTCCAGCTACACTAACCACCACGGCCAAGATAACCAAGGAGTTCGCTACTGAAAGCGTGCCACAGAAAGCTGTTCATGTATATCAGGCCTGCAGAGCTGACCCTGGCACGGCGGTGGCATGCGGTACCATTGGCGTTGGCCTCCTCGTTGTCGCTGCGCCAGGTATTGTTGCCACGCCTATTTTGGCGGCGGCAGGGTTTGGGGTTGACGGTGTTGTTCTCGGTGTGCTGCCCTTCCAGATTCCACCTGGAGAATATTTAAGTCTAACACTAGCTTAATTACAGGGTCCACAGCTGCAAGCGTCCAAAGCGGGATCGGCAGTGTTCTAGCTCCAAGCGTGTTCGCTACGCTTCAGAGCGCCGGGGCTGGTGGTTACGGAGTGGCAACCGTATATGGGGCTGTTCAGGTTGCAGGCGGCACTGTCGCTTCTTCGGCAATGGGTTATCTTGGTTGGTCTAAGGCTTAGCTTTGAGCTCAAATAATGGGGTCGAACGATCAGTAATATTATAAAGCTTTATCGTCGTCTATCCTAATTTTCCACCAACCTATTGTCGACCCAGCATGAGCTGCATCGCCGAGATAGAGGGCAATAGAATAGGAGCGTCCAGTCTCTTAACCTGTTAATCCAAAAATTGCAGCACCATATCTTCATAAACAGCGCATCCACCCTCTCCATGCTCATGCACGGCAATTTTAACTAAAAAGTCGTCTCTTGAAAATTTTTTTTAGGTAGATTATCGAGTAAGAAAATGTAGAAAACATAATAGCGCCCTCTACAAAATATAAGAAGAATACTATTACTATAGAGCTTAAGACTGTGGAAGCCTGGGCTAATTTTAGGCCACCGTCTAAAAATAGGTGTCCAAATGCGGCCCTCGCATTGCGCAGCCCACAGCAGTTTACAACGGGAGCCCTGGACTAATTTTAGGCCATCGTCTAAAAATAGGTGTCGGTTTTCAAACCCAGCGGTTGAGGTGTCCAAATGCGGCCCTCGCATTGCGCAGCTCACAGCACAGGTCATGGCATCGCTGGTGGTGTGCCGAAAGCGAGCAGAGCCCACATCGGATAGTTGAGCTTACAGCACGCAAAAGCCAGATCGGAGGATCCAACCTAACCACTACCTACATAGATATTCAAAGCATCAAGCAAAGTCATAGTTCTAACCCATCGCGTAATTTTCTAGTGGTAACCTGCATAGAGTTGTCGAGTTTCTTACCCGTAGATAACAATCTAACAAGGCTAAAACCCTGGATTCAAAGAAGCATTGCAGGGTTCACTAAGAAACATCGGGATAAATGATGCAGAAATAGTAAAGCCCTATAATAAGTCTGTGAGATGAGAGAATGCCTCCTTAGAGGATAGTCGAGTGAGGAAGAGCCTCGTAAGGGGATAGTCAAGAGAGAAAGAGCCTCATACGACAGAGAACTTCAGCAGAGGATTCTCAGAAGACAGAAAGCATCGCTACAGAACCATCGGAAGAGACGTGGCATAAACCAAGAGCTAGGCTCAAACGAGTAACCTCGGACGGCCCGGGATTTCGAATGATAAATATTCTCAGATGAGTTTTCTAATATGAGCAAACTTGTCCTATGAGGAAGGTCGTCTTACAGCCACTCTCGCCCGAGGTGCGTGTTCTCCTTAGAAATCTCAGACACAAATTTCGAATGGACACCCCCACTAATACGTCCTGGGATAGGTGGCCAGGTGGTTGTAAACGGCTCCTGGGACAAGAGTAGGCCCCCCCGTTCAGTGGCTGCTTTGCGGTCCTAGGTCACCTTTTGGCGGTATTATTTTTATGAAACAGGGCTTCCTAGGCTACCAGTGGGACCCTTGTACAGCCACCACAGGCGTCTCCTAGGGCACATAGCACAGGTGGAAACATAGTAGTGGGCAGGTTCCTAGGTTAAGTGAAGTGGGAGCTAAGTGTACCCCCTAGGAGGGCTAGGTGTTCCTAGGCCCCTAGACACCCCAAGACAGTTCTGCCTAGGAAGAGATTGAGCCTAGGAAATTATCTGTAGCTAAAAATTGGTTTCCTAAGACCGCACAGGAGATTTTTTTTTTACCACAACACACAGTATCCTAGGACAATCACTGCCTGGTCAAACCACTAGCCTAGGAAAGCCCTCTTCCCCACTACAAGTACCCTGAAAAAATAGGCCAACCAGGAGCTGCATCTACGAAAGTAACCTAGGATACACTTTTTACCTTCTTGGTTTTTACCTACGTTATCCTGGGAAAAGAACCTAATCCCATCAGCTGAAGGAAACTAACTCCTAGGAAACAGCATATTCAGTTCGTTACCCCAGGGCGCTCTCTATCTCGCATGAGCCAATCGCCTAGCGAATTTATTCACTAGAATTGGTATTTGAGGCGATTCTAGTGGCATATAACGGAACACAGAGCGGTTAGTTCCTCGTTATACAGATGCGCAATGGCAAGATCGGCTGCACATACCTCCACGCCTTCAACAAGGCCGACACAGAGGAATGCCAGTGCGGTCATGGCGTGCAGACCATAGACTTAGAACAACCATTGGAGCTCTAGATCTGGCACAACCGCTGGATATAAACGGATGCGACTGGCCGGTCGACAACAGGACAAGATTTCTACAGAAAATGGTTTTGAGGAAATGAGAAACGGGCTAGGTACGTATTTATAGCCGTAAGCTTCATAGCTGTCCTAGGATAGTCGGGATAGTCTTTTTTTTTCTCAAGAAAAAAGAAAATGGAGTTGAGGCATCTTAGGGCAAACGGTTAATTGTTCTTGATTCACTGCGCTTGGGATAAGATGTTATCCGACAAGAGGCTACCCCACAAGAGGCTACCCCATCAGAGGATATCATCTCCCACCCGAGACAGAAAGAATCCTACCAGGCACAGGAAGCCTCCTTAGAAACTGGACGCCCTTCATTTCAGGCCAACAGGACATCCCACAACAGGACATCCCACAACAGGACATCCCACAACAGGACATCCCACAACAGGACATCCCACAACAGGACATCTCACAACAGGACATCCCACAACAGGACATCCCACAACAGGACATCCCACAACAGCACATCCCACAACAGCACATCCCACAATACAACACCCCACAATACGACATCCTACGGAAAAAAGCATAAACCCATCTGTGAGATTTGGACATCAGTGATCATACTAGGTTTTCCAAGCTTCCCCCACTCAAAGAAAAGGAGCGGGGAACTAAGCGCCCAACTTGGTAGTGCAAGCAGAAGGCCAAGCCAAAAACAGACTGGCCCAGAAAGTGGTCGATACATACTGTCAGCGAAAGGACAAGAAGCAAGATTGACCCAAAACTTAGTGAGATGCCCAGAAACGTCCAACGGCGAATCCGTCGCACGTACTCGTCTTGCTCCGTGCTGGAGAGCACAGAGCTGTTGCACCACACAAACAGCGTTGTCATGAAAAGAATAAAGGCCAACGGCAACGCCCACACCGCTGGGTTGCCTCTGTCAAACAAGAGCCAGATCCCGATTGCACCAAAAGCACACTGGACTGTCAATCCAACCAAAAAAAGGGGCAAGACATCCATCTTTCTAAAGATAGAATAGGCAGAGATGTTCTAAGAGTTGTTAGCTAGGCAGATACTGCTGTAAAGTGGTACACGTACGGGAACCACCACAATCTGTGCTATACAAGTCGTCCTTGTCAAAAGAAGTAGTAGATCTGATCCTAACAACTGCGCCGCCAGAAAAAGTCCAATACTCGAAGTCGTGAAGAAGAAAAAAACTCCCCACAAAATCCGAGAGGCCAGATCATTATGGCAGAAAATGAGCCTGAAGAGTTGATGGAATGATGTCCATCTTGATTCGTTTAAGAGGAGACGGGATGAATATAGGTAGATATGGATTGGCTGCACGATAGAGGATAGAACAATGGCGACAAGTGTAAGGACTTGCTTGGGCTCCATTGGGAGAAACTGGAACATTCTCCATTCTGTATATTACTTTCATATAGCTGGGCTGAGAGGTCCAAGAGGCTCTTTTATATCCAGTAGATTGCACCCATTTCAATTATCGTTTCTGGGCCTTTCGGCATGAATAGAAATGTCCTGGGAAGCCATCGAGATATTTCTGGTTAGCAGTCATAAATGTGGCCAATGCCAGATATGGTACAAAAAGGGAGGTATCTTTTTTGGCAGGCAGGGAAAAACATCCCTGTCTCTTGGTCCCCCACGCCGGTTACTCGTATTCTTTCTCGCAACTACATAAAAAGCGGGCAGTTGCCAGATCTGCTACGTATCTCATCGCAACCCTTCTTCAACTGCACATGCGAGGGCCACATGCATCAACATGGCGCAGGAGACGATCCGACTAGCCAGGCTTGTTACGAAGATCACCGCAATATCCAAGAGGATACCAACCAAAAATCTGGGCGGGAGCGATTACGTACAACTCGCTAAGCTGAGTGCGCAGCTTGCTAAAGCTGCTGAAGAGATTCATCAATGTGCCCAAAACAAGATAGAGGCCAGCCAGGAGAAGTCTCAGGCATTCATCGCAGATGCCTCGAAGTGTGAAAAGCAAGCAATCGTTTCGGGAACCTTTCACACCAAAAGGTTCCGCTCAAATATTCTCCAACTGTTCGATCCCAACGCCATACCGCGCAGTTCCCTCATTCGCGCGAGGATTACCAGACTTCGTCAATTGAGTCGCGATAAGGTGGTGTTGTGGGCGCTCTCGTTCCCGCCCAGCAGCTGGTATGGGAAGGGAGACATGTCAAGTGTGGCCTTTGACGGGGTAATAGCAGAGTTTGAACAACGTCCGAATATAGAATGGCCCGCTCACACCACCAGACTACTTCATAACATACAGGAAGACATACAAACGCCAGAATACAAGGATTTCTTACAAGGTTTGTCCATAACAACTGGACTCAGTACTCGAGAAGAGAAGAGGCTGGCAACATACTAACACCTGGCAGGGTTTCCTCTCCCTGCAATTCAAAATCAAACTTCAGAATTTCCTGCCCACCAGCAAGCAGGTATGCATGATGAAAGTGAGTAAGCCGAGGATGAGAAAGCATTCATCTATTAATAACTAGAGCCTAGATGGTCCGAGTGGCGACGACTACCTAAACAGCTTTGAAAGGGATTACTCGACTTGGGATTGGATAGAGCCATCAGAGGAGCTGGTCTGGTGGCCTGATTGCGACCCTTCTGGTTTAATGACCACGATCAACGATTGAGCATGTAACTCCACCTTCATCTCTGTATCTACCTGATACCCAGCTCCGCCCTTTGTATATTTCTTCTCCTTGTTGTTTTCCCAGGCCGTGAAGCCCCCAAATACGAGGAAGATAATGTCATGTGTGTCGAATGTAAAGGTTTGCGATGTGGTGGTTGTCTCGTGATATGCCGCCTCCCCACTTTCCTCTAGCTGGTATCCTGTATCAGACCGATGCCTCTTTGCTGTGAACGCAAACGTACATGAGATGTCACGAGTTGAGTAATGACTTTTGATAAACCGCTACGATGGGCTTCTCCTAGCCTTTTCCGGAGTTGTGTAGGGTCACGAGGCGACTTCCATCGCATTTTGCTGGTAACTGAGAAAATTTATCGAACGCGAAATCGTATGACTGAATGGGTATATTCTTCAGCCCAAGTACAGTGCCCCAGAACAAAGAACCACCCGATGACTAATAATTTACAGGCAGATTTGGCTAGTGAATCAAATTATCCTCCTCCTGAGTTCATTTCTCGATGAGAAATAATACCTGGTATCATAAACCTAGATTTACTGATGTTCTATGCACTACAATGATTAGGCCAGCAGGGTAATATAATAGGAGGCTTTACAAAAATCTTATTAGGCCAGTGCTCAAAGACAGTCCTTCCGAAACATAACACCCCTCAACTATCTTCTGGCCCATGGCCAACATCGACAAAAACGAAGAGGTGGGATTTGATTGGTAACCAAAGGCCAAAGTAGGGCAGAATTCACAGAGATTCGAGGTCTTTCATTCCGTCCCGTTCGCCTTCGCCTTTTCATCTCGTACTCTGTTGATCCATTCGCGCGCATTGCGTAAGGCTGTGTGAGGGGACTCCCTATTTTCCAACAAAAATGATTGTATCTCGGCCGGGGAAAACTCCCTCTCGGCGACCCGACTGGCGAACTGGTGAGCCAGCCGGTCGATCATCTCATTGTCTTCAGCTAGATTGTTCGTGCCATGTGCATCATTTTCTGACGCCCCAAAGATCATCTGGAAGAGTCGGGCAATCATGTTCTCGTCAGCGTTTGGGAGCTCAACTTTTCGATCCACGCGTCCAGCTCGTATGAGTGCGGGATCCAAGTTCTCCATATGATTCGTTGTCATGATGAGAACCCGACCTTCCTGTGAAGCCACTCCGTCGACAGCATTTAGAAGATCGGACAAGAAGACTGGCCCCAAAGGTTCAGTCTTCTCTAGGTTCCGGACAGCGGTTTCGGACTTATTTTGTCGAGATTTCGTAAGACCGACAGCATCAATATCCTCTAACAGAACGACGCATCGAGGGGGGAGCTTGGCGAATAGCTTGTCAAGGAGGTAGCCACTCACCCTGGAAAGGCTGAGAATATAAATATCTAGGTGAAAGTGGCCGGCGATTGACAAGCTCAGACTCGACTTCCCTGTTCCAGGCGGTCCATAAAACAAGTAGCCTTTCCGGTACGGAACGCCACGATTAGCATACCACTTCCGAGTGTACGGGCCGAGATAGTCACTGATATCTTGTAAAAGTGCAGTTTTCTCCTTCTCGTCCATTACGACTGTTTCGAGGGGCCTGATACTTTTCGCCTTGGTCCTTTTCCACTTGCCATCCTGGTGCTCGAAGATAGTGGTCTGGCCTTGGGTCAGCTGGAGATACCCAACACGGCACTCATCAAGGAGCTGCTTCAGAATCGCTGGAGATCTGCCGAGGCATGAAATTGAAACTGTTCTCTCAAAGCGAAAGCCCACTTCTCTTTCTGTAGAGCGAAACCAGAGTAGGTGATTCCTGTAGACAAAGGGAAACCGCCCGTTCCAGGGTGAGTAACTCAGAGGTTTCTTCTCTTCTTCCGCCTCTTCGTCGTTTGGATCTCGGACATAAGCAAGCGATGCCCGGGCCCTCTCCGCGAATGGCTGTGAGGCTACCCAAAGCATCACCATCTCGTATGCTTCACTTGTATCTGTCACCAGAACAGTGGAAACTGCTAGGAGTCAGAGGCAGCAACGCACGCAGAAAGGATATGAGACGAACCTAGGTACTGCTCGATAAAGTCTCGCACGGAGCTGGAGGCGAGTCTACCTACGTACAGCAGCATTCCGCAAAGACATAGGAAACCAGTGTAGTTGTTCAGCCTGCCGTCTAGTAGCTGTTCAGCAGCAGCAACAGTATTGGTGAAACCAGGCAACAGAAAGTCCATCGCAGAGACCTGGGAGGGGAATGTTTCATGGATGGAAGCAGACCCAGCATTGTTAAACGGCATACTGAAAAGGACGAGATTTGTGGAATGGAGTATGGTTGTTATGCTAGGATGTATTAATGAAGAGAGAGTGTCAAGTGCCTTGGAGGTGTGAGACCGGCAAGAACAAGACGTTATATGGCAAGTTTTTGACATCCTTGCAGTGCCAATGCACTTGACATGACATCTCCGCAAACTCGCCTTGCCAATATGCAACGACCAACATGCACGCTGCTAGCCACATATCGATTGCAGAGAATGGTATATATAGGACGGATGTGTGCTCTGACTCTCCGCTAGATAGGAGGCTATCTATGCAGTATCCCAGTTCATCCTGCAACCCTCGCCCAAGAGTGAGCGCTGGGCTCTCTGGTTTCGCGTGAGACAGTGCAAACACTCCCCAAAGGTACCTCTTGGATACATCAATAACAGGGATGTTGGCGGGATCAGACGGTCCCCCGGGTGTCCTGGCTTGGGTCGTGACCGGTTATGAATATGGAGCGTGCCGATGCGGCACCTCTTGCACTGTGGCGGGGTCGCATTTTTGGACTTGTTGCAAAATGTAGAGCTGTAGAGGAGGGTATCGCGTGGAGGCCATGACCAACACTTCAGCCGTTTTCTTGCTCGAGATCCATCTTTTTACTGATGTATCAGTGGGTCAAGGCGGTTTGAGAGAGACAGGCTCTGTAACTGTAAGGGTAGCGCGCAGGCGCGATATGTAGGGTACCGCGATTGCGCGATAAGCGGGGCTGGGCGGGAGGGGGTATCGCGTGGGCGCGATATGTGAAGCTAATTTTGACTCGTTCTGCTTTTCAACTAGTTCGT
>JADHKT010000161.1:14365-52039 GCA_019925285.1 Graphium sp. VPRI43844
ATATGTAGGGTACCGCGATTGCGCGATAAGCGGGGCTGGGCGGGAGGGGGTATCGCGTGGGCGCGATATGTGAAGCTAATTTTGACTCGTTCTGCTTTTCAACTAGTTCGTTCATTATGATACCTTGATATAATTGCATTTAGTATGGTAGCAAGATTTCATCAAAGGTCTCGGATGAGCATTAGAAGGAGTGATCTAACAATATTGGGTGAAGTGGAAGGAGCAGCGCCCGAGGGGATTTTCTGTCTCCTCCTCCAGAACGGCTGACTAAAAGTAACTCGATGTCTTGCGTAGATACATATTTATCCTGCTCTGCTTTTGCTTCCCACTGAACGTAATCCTACCACAAAGACAAGATTTCCATCGGATTCTGTACCATGGACGACCAACCACCCCCTTTTATCCTGTCCTCCGATACTTTGGACATACCTGAACCCCTCGAGCTCTACATACCACCATGCATTTGCAATCCTCGCCATCCTTTCCACCCGCCACCTAGCGATAAGCCCCTGAGAATTCAAATTGACGGTCCTATGATCTCTATGAAGAGGCTACTCCCAGATGCTCCGTGGCACGTGCATCACATCCCTATGAGCTCTGAATTTCCCCAAGCTGCCGGCCCGGAGCTGGCAAAGCTGACATTTCGCTGCATCTATGGCCAAGGTACGAGCACTGACCATCTTGTCATCCGTGACGAATATTTAGGATATGTCACGGACATTCGACCCCGCGAGTAAGTTATTGTTCTTCATCTTTCCCTATTCCTCTGTTATCTGTCCCATTTGCCTGCCACCATGTTAACCAACGCCGTTCTTCCTAGCGATATCGACTACTATGGAGTTACCTTCGACCACCTTGTCCCAGCAGACGACCTGGATCCCGATGTCTTGCAGATAAATATCATCGAGGTAGAGTACGATAACGGGGAATATGCGAACAAATATATGCCCTTCGTTGTTAATGTTGAGGAGTATGCTGGAAAGAAGGTATTGGCTGTGCCGAGATGTTGCCAGAAGCGAAAGGGTACTACGGATCGCCGGAGGATTAACGAAGGGGTGAGGGAGAGAGACCGCTGCATCCGTGGAGAGCACCCAAGGATGATAGATATGTAGATCAAGTAACCAAGGGAGATCAGGGCTAGGTGGAAAATACACAGTTACCATGAAGTTGACCCCAAGAGATGCAGTCGCAAATTACTATGAAGGACATACGTTAGGAGTGTAAGTATTCTAACCAGTGCCGTATGCATTCAATTGACCCCCGATGACCTCCTGGTTTCATCCAATTGCCCAGTGAAGTAGACGACTCCTTGGAGTGTTCGGTGGAAAGTTGTCGCGATCAGAGGCTCGTTAGCGACGCGGGATTCGCAAGACAGACTTAATGATTATTCGAGTCACACAACTCTCGTTTGGGATCAGAAACAGCGCTAAGAATGAGTTTTGCCATGCCTTCTAATACTGAACCCAATGCTGGTATGCCCATAGCCCAACTTCTCGCACAAATTGCCTTATCCGATCTCAACACGTCAAACCTGTTACATGGTTAGTGACCAGCTAATGAGACAGCGCAGAATAATATCCAGGAGCTCGCGATGCATACCCAACGATGTATAGCTATTGCTGCCAGGCAAAATGTTGTCTTTTATTTCGGTTTATGGTCGCAAGTTGGACAGGTCATCCCCTCGAGGCCTTCGCCTTGGCAGGTTTCGCATTTCATCTTTTGCTTTTTGAGCCAAATTCCGCAGCGTAAGCGCCGGTTTTGAGAGAAAAAATAGGTACGTTTTTCTTTTTTGTTTTGGGTCCGCAAATGAGATTCTGTGGTTAAAATGACAACAGCATATCTTGCTAAAGTCTCTGGGAGGTGGCGTGTTTAAGTATTTGGGCGAATCTAAGCACCTCGCGCCAGCCGCGATTGCCCGAAGGACAAATGTTCACATACGGCCTGATTGGCCGCCCTTGCCCACGACTAGGATCTGCTGATGTGGCAGTGCGATGTGTTGTCGAGGGAATCAGGTACTTCTCTTATTAGGCCTTAATTTCTCTAACTCCCCCACCCAACCAACCTTGATCTTGATTCACTCGCCTTTTTGAGTAAACATATTCTTAACCAATGAGTAAGGAAATGTCGCGCAAGCCCTGCTGTCAGCAATGGCAATGTAATTTCTGTTCTGCCGGCTTCCTATCGGACTCTTTATTGCAGTCCCATTATGACGAATACCGAGTTAGTATGTCTCAGCCTATTAATGGACGGATCTAATCTTTCTCTAGTCCCGAGAGCGGTCCCTAACTACTGAACTCGAAAAATGCCGGGCCCACGTGAATTCCAACCGGGACGATTTCGAAAACCGCTCGGACAACGAAAGCGAAGGGCTAGACATAATTATACCGAAGAATACCAAATGCCCTTACCTAGGATGCAGCAGAATTGCCCCATTTAAAACTGGGCAGCAACTTCGCGTGCACTACAGACAACGTGAATTAACCTGCTTCACTTCTTATATACATTTCCCGCTAATGTTTTGCAGATGTCGTATGCGAGGAAGTATGCGTTTTTTGTTTTAAAATTTTCAGGAGAATCAGCGAGTACATTAGACATAACAGAGAGCATAGCAACGGAAACGAAACAAAGAAAACATACACAACTCAGATGTGCAATAAAATGAGGAGGCTAGCCGACAAAGAACTAGAACTATGCCTAGGGATTGGCACCAAGAAAAGGACATGGGAGGAAGCAGATTTGGACTCCACAGAGTCTTGCGACATCACCGTGGATGGATCTCGCGCCCTGTCCGAGCGATCTCATCTTCGTCCCAACGGTAATAATTATTTTGCGGAACTTAGCTCAGTCACCATGGAACAAATCATACCCATCACTAATTTGACAACGCCGGATCTAACATCAACGCCCCTCGATGGAACTGCCGAGCAAATAGACTTGGCTGGCATTCCAACACAGCCTCCTGATTGCGATGAATATGATCCCTCCTTATTTTACCATTTGAACTTTGGTCGGTATCCTACTGAGTTGGTGGCGAGCACGGAGATTGCGTACGTACGTAGCCTCTAGACACTTGCAATATAACGCCCACCTTGTTCACCCCTCGGACGTTATTGAGAAGCACATCAGTGTGCAATGAAAGGTGTAATCTCTTCTCTAAGCTGCGTAGCAATAATGACCTTATACTGGGTCCTCATCGTTATGGGTAGGTGGACGCATGAGTTCTTGGCCTGTGCCTGGAGCAGCAGAGTTCCCAAAAACAAAGTTCACTCCTATCTCAGCGCTCTCCATCTCATCTCGGACCTTCTGTCTCAACACTGGTAAATTCGGAAGGAGCATCGCTGGTCTTTTGCTGCCAATCACATCGGTTGTTGCGAATACGAAATTGATCGCATACCCCCGCTTCAATTCAATACCGAGGCGAGCATCCAAAACCACTCTAGGACAGATGTTAGATCTCATCAAAACAATAAAGTTTAAGAACTCACCTATTAGCGCCCGGGGAACCGGGATCCATACCCCGTAAGCCTGCTTGACGAAGGGACGGCTGGGAAATTTCGTAGAAGCGGTACTCGTTCTCCTCTGTGGGGAGCTCGTGCAGATGTGAACGAGCCCAGTACTCTACCTGCGATCCCTTGGCCAATAACTGAACTATCAGCCGGCGCCGACCGGCCTTTGGCCCTCCACCCCTAAAGCAGACGACCCGACCCGGTCGCGGGCTATATCTTATCCAGTGCATCAGCACGCACCTCGCGCCGAACCAAGACTTAATGATAGATCGGATGTGCTGGAAGGGATTAGGCAAGTACAATAGAGTGTGATGCTTGACCAACCTCATCGGAAAGAACGTGCTTAATGCAAAAGTCCAAGCCTTCTTCGGTCCAGAAAGGGAAACCCTTCTGCTCCAAGTTCAAGATGTCTTCTTCTACCGACGAGTCTGTTAAGCAAACGAAGCCCTCTTCGTCGAGAGACTTTTTGGCGACATCCAAAGAGAATAGTTCCGGCTCCATGATCGTCGTTGGATGTGTGCCTGATATTACTGATGGCACGGTACATACCCTTTGGTTGTCTATTTTTCTGTCTTCGGAAAAGGGTTTTTCCGTACCATCCATTGTCTTTTTAAGCCGATAAATAGCCAGGCCATTTTACGTGTACAAAATACTGAGCAGCAAATTTTACGATATCGCTGCAAGCTGCGTGTAAAGTGATCCAGACTCTTTCAGAGGTTTAAGTTATCCGACCCCACACAGACTGGCCGATTTATAATTCTGGGGACGATCAGCTATGAAGTCAAAATTTTGGGTATTCCGAGGCTGTCAATTTTCGTCATTTCAAGGTCTCTCAAGTGGACAGAAACGCGCCCAGTGTCATCTGGGCCGATAACCACTGCCTAGTAGTCTGGTGAACCATACGTTGCCCTCAAAAGCGCTGGAAAGCAGAAGAATTGGCATAATATCCGCTTGTCTGGTGGGGCTAGCCTGTACATATGAGAGGCTAAGTAGATAACGCAATTCACGCTGGGTATTCACTAGATCGGTTGAATGAATCAGGCAACCACCACCCAGGGAGCTGTATTCACATTAATCTGTCCATAAACCTCTTCAAACTCCCAGATAGCAAGAAGATATCCCACTTGTGCTCCTGGAAACATGTTGCATGTTTTGCGAAGTGCCTCAAGAATGAAGAAGTGCCTTACGATGTTCTGGAATTGTGTAATACGCGCTTTCAAACATGAACAACTGTGTGTTAGTATTGCCAGCAACGGGGTCTGCATGTAAGAGCTCAGCCAGGACCTGCACCGTACAGACCCTGCCCTATGGATCCATAGAATCCCCCCATTATTAGCTCTGGCTTTGTTGAAAGGATAATTTACAGCGTGACAAAACATGAAACTGGGAAATCCACACTCAGTTGACTGACTACCTAGAGGACTGCTAGCTATTATTCAAACTTCCTGTACGTAGAGCATTCCGTCTGCTCGCAGTCGCCCGCACACTCGTCCCCCTCCCATGATAATAAGAGGCCCCCAAAAATTTCAGGCCAGAGTAAACCTTGGCCGCCGTGATAGTTAACGGTTCCCCCCCAAACTTCCCCTCGAACTGTCGCTTCTCTGTCTAATCCGATGAAGGTGGGGTGTTGCAAGCGGTGGCGGAACAATTGGTTGATTTGGTATCCCCATCTCGGTAGGTCTTGAGACATGTTGTAGGCGTCGAGCAGAGTGTGGTTCTCGTCTGTGCGACTTTATGTCCACAGCTGTAATAGTCGGTGTAGACGATGCACATATTCTATGTAGCGAATACTCGCTGAACATTAGTAGACTGGAGACGTGCTCGAAGCAGAGTTGGATGACTGACGGTTCTATTCGTGCCAGACGGGCGTGGGGATGGAAATCGAGTTGTGAAGTTGGTTGGTACCGGAGTAAACAAGCAAATAGTTGTTGTGTTGATTAGGAGAAATCAGACATCCAAGGAGGAGTATTTGGCATTTATATACAAGGTCTTCCTCAGCCTAGCAGTTGCAAATTACGACAGCTATACACGCCCGTACCAGAAGCAGTGTATCGCGCCTACGCGATACGTAGGCGAAGGAGGGTATCGCGCCGGCGCAATGATGTTTCTTGATTTATTGGTTCTTGTGGGGGGAAATAGGGAACATCCAGGTCATTACCAGCCTATTGTTATCCCCCCACCAACTTTTAGCACAACTTACCATATGTTGAGGCATAGAATCGATCCACTCATGAATCGTCTTCTGAGTGATCATGACACTTCGGAGACTTGAAAGCATACCTAGATTAAACAGTCCCCCAGACAATTACCGAAGATTGACACCTTGGGCCAAAAGGCTGCGGAAATTGATAACGTTCCAAGACGAGATGACGTTACTGCCAGATATATTACCAGTACAGCTTCGGGTTCCTCGAGCCTCACCTGACCGACACCTCCACAGTGTATGCGGCATAGCGTCAATAGTCCTGGGAGTACATTTGTCGGTCATACTGGTTAGTAAGTATGCCATTATCTCCCAAAATGTCCCACGCCAACTGTGATAACACCCTTGGGCACGAATGCGAAGCATAAATGACTCCCCACCGGTTCATGGTGCCCACGTCCAACATACTTCCCCCGATATTTCAGTAGTAACTGGTGCAGGCTAGTTCACAAAACGAGAATAAACAGACATAATATGTAAGTTTGTATAGTTCTTGAGAAAACAGGTGTATCAATTCCGACATGGCAGACCCCCGTGACAATGAAAAGCACATTCCTGCCCTTGCCTCCGACAGTCGCACCCCGAACAAGATGACTGTTCCTTACAAGGACAGCCCGGTTTAGTGAACCACTACTTTTTCCATTAGGACTGACTTACTGAGGGGTCTATTCACTTACTTGGATTAGCTCCTGAAACTCTGGAAGGTCAGATTCCGGTCCCCAAGGCCAGGCGGTATTCCCACCTCGCCACAGCTCTAAAATCTTGGAAACTTTCCCAGGAAACCCCCCTGCAAGGGGCCCATTCCGAATGTGCGGCGTCCCCGCCACACGTTGTATAAGTCGCACGATAGCAACCATCTCGCGACTGTCCCAGTAGTTTGTTCCGCTTATGAGAACATCTGTGAGTGGCAAAGCACTACGGAGTGTCGCTTGTGGCATGACCAAGAGACAGCCGGGGTACTGGTATAGAGTAATCGGGGGCGTAGTTGGTTGTTCTCTAGATGCCGGCAGTGGTTGAGTTACCCATAGCTTCTCCCCCTCATCGCAGAAGAGTGCAGCAATGACAGCATGCTGATCGAGATGTCTAGTTGAATACGCGCCTGCATTTTCGAAGCACTGAAAAGTTACACTGTGAGACAAATCAGAAAGAGGCCGTTCGTTTCTTTTGCCACAACCTGATTCATCCCGAACGTCTTCAAGAATGGAATAGGCAGGAATTCCATCGAAACATGAGGGGATAGGGTTTTTCTTGTATCCCCGTAGGCCAAGGAAGCTGACAGGTCCAGTCGATTCGTTGAGGAAGTGGGCCAAAGCATCCTTCGCCGACATTTTTTGAGTAAGCGGCTGGTTCCCATTCGGTAAGCCCTCATTAAAAACCTGGACATCAATGGTTTCAAGAGTGCTCAAGAAGGCGAGATACTGGGCCATGTTGAGGCGCCTTTGGGCCTCGTTATTCAACTGGGCGGGCACGAAAATCGGAAGTTGTGGCGAGGCTCGGTCGAGAATTTCTCTTGCGTCTTGAAGGGAACATAAAATGAACTGACCATTGGATTGGTCCCAATGGTCTTTTGAAAGGTACTGCGCCTTTGTGATGGGTTGGCCAGGAGATGCGGTTTCAAGTTCTTTGATGAAGTCTGGAAGCTGGCTTAGGAGCCTCGACTGCGGTCTTGCTGAGGCCAGAAGCGCCTTAGCTTGCTCAAGAGCACGGTCTTTTGCAGTCTTTGTTTTACTCAGGTAGGCGCTGGCAGCCGCTTCCCAAGAAACATCGTGCCCAGGGTTAAGCGCAGGCCCTGGTTCTCTAAATGGTGGGAAGTGTGATGTATCGAGTCGTTGTCTCTTGCTCAGAGAAATATTTGGGTCTATATCGGGTACGGAGGCAGCACGTCGACGGGTGCGGTTTGGTAGTTCGTTAGCAGCCCACTGCTCGAGATGCCCGAACTCCGTTGAGGGATCTGTTGGCCGGGAGAAGACAAGTCCAGCGCATTTTCGAAGATGCTCTTTGCAGAGGCCTGGAATAAAGCTTGAGTAATCCCTGACCACTTTGGCTGAGGGGTTATCCAAGAAGGCTATAAGAGAAGCAGGCACTTCTTTCGAGCAGCAAGCTTTTGGCGTCTGCTTGGAGAGGCTCGAATGATTTCGTTTGGAGGCGTCTCGAAGAGTCCGTGTTGGTGTTTCCTGATAGTCCGGCAGTTGTTTTCGTGGGCGCAATGCTCTTGTCTGCACTTCTTTTGCGTGTTCGTTCGATACCTGAACGTCTCTTTCAACGAGCTCACTCTCTCCTTGATGTCCTGTGCTCGCTAGCTCAATCGGTTGCTGATCGCTTTGCTGACGGTCGTCTTCTTGTGCCCCTTCTCTGCTGTCGGCTTCTTGCAATACATCGTCCACAAACTGTGCCAAATTTAGGTCAAGATTCGCAGGCGTTTCGTCATCTGCATCTGCTGGCGCCAAGTTATCGACCAAAACGGTCGTACATCTCGCAACAGCAAATTCCTCCCGCACAAGAAGGCCGAATCGATCAAATCCAAACCCTCTGGGAAGCTCCCTGCTGGTAAGTGATTTATAAGGAAGAATTACTTGACTAGTGCCATTGGATAAGACGAAAGAGTCCTTTCGTGTCCAACTTTTTAGATGTAATAAATCGATCTGGGCAATGGAATTCTCTGCTTCTGGGATGCGCGTCTGCCTGGGTGTATGGATACGATACAGGATGAGCCTGTTCAATTTCGTGATTCCCTCGTGCTGGTCTTGGACCTGCAGCACAGCAGTTCGAAACGTATCACAGTACTTCACCCCCCTAGAAGTCAAGTCGTAGTGCCGTACAAGATCGTGGCCCCAGTGCTCGCCAATGGTCCTCAGAGCAGCCAGGCATCGTGCTGTGTTGGTAGCTCCTTTTTGTGCAATGGTATGGAAGTGGGCCCACTGCTCGATCTCTTCGTCCGTCAGATGGCCAACGGCACCCCGCGAACTCTCCCCTTGCTTCCAAGTTTCGTAGTCTTTGTATTCATCCCATATTATTCTTTCGTACGCGGCGAAGACCAGTTCTAACTTTTGGTGTTGTTGAAGAAGATTGTCGCGTACTGATGCAATCAAGGCATATTTTGTATGGACGGTTGAACAGTTTTTGATCCTTTGGCGAAACTGCCTCAATTCTTCAAGTTGGGTGCCGCGAAACAGCAGGGACTCATCATCGGGAGCAGAAGAGGCTAGCGGAACAGGTGTTTGAGAAGCCATGCCAACGTACACGTGGATTGATTGTGCATACGTCGCGACGCTGTCCATGCAAGAATTCGATGTGGCATTAGGTCAGCACGTTAATTTGAATTAGGTGAATTCACCTAATACAAAATTTGCGGCCAAAGTTTCATTACTCAGCAATTAACTAACATCGTCTCCATCGAGATTCCCATTCCCAATTTAACCTCTTCAGTACTGATATCCACCATTTTCGAGGAAAATCGCTGCTGCTCTTATTGCTATGAATACATGTTTTCGACGGCAACTTCGGAGAGTTGGCTAGGAGTTGCCGACTATTCAATGTGACTACAAATGAACTTGTCGCATCGGCCTTGTTCAGTGTCGGTCCTGTGGGATATGTGTGTCACAGCATGGTCTTTCTGGCCGGTATAGAAACATCGCACAAATTGGTACGGGAAGTCTACAGTACACCCGCAGATCGTGTAAAAGACTGATGTGGAATGGGACTCGCACATGGCCGAGTTGAAACTGGTGTGGTGATCAGGATCTGTCGGGTTAATATACCGCTATGGGCAATATGGATGTGTGGGTTATATGACTTACGGCATAGAGTCAGTAGTGCCCAGAAATATATCAGCAGCTTGGAGGCAAGACGTTGATGAAGGGGGACATCTGTTCGTGGATAGCGAAAGCGTATACGGAGGAGAGGGGAGCCCGCAGGTGGACTTATATTCTCAGGGAGTCCCTCCTCATGTTGCTTTTTCATGACAAGGATCTTGCTTAGGTACTTACCACTGGAGTTTCAAGCCTCATGTTAACAGGCCAGAACAGGGGCTGTGGTTAAGATGGCAAGATGGGTAGGTAAGCTCCGAGTGGATATGCCTTGACTGACAGGTTTAATACGGAAGATAGGTCTGGCACCCCGCTAGCACCAGGGCTCCACTTTCAAGGCTCATTTCGCAACCCCTGTCACCCATTCGTGTTCTTGAAGGAAAGTGGGGCACCCATGTTGGTCTTATCCCATAAATTGTCCCACAAGTTGTCCCATAAACTGTCCCATGAATTCCACAACTCTCTCCTCCATTTTATCGGACGATATAAAGAATGGCGTCCAACGATACCCCAGGAACTCCAAGGTATGCTAAAACAGCGAACTTTGCTTTCCAAAAGATAGAACAGGCTGCAGGTGATCTTGAACATCGAGTTACAAAACGACGAGCCCACCGCCTCTCAAAGCTTGATCAGCTATCCAATGTCAAAAACCTCTCAAAGAAGCAACTCATATACCGGGCTTTTCTCATCGACGTTCAAAAGGCTTGTGGCAAGAATGGGATTATATTATGCGATCTTGCCCTGGGGCAAGGCCTCGTGAACAACATGAAAACGGCTGAACGCAAGGAGCTTGTGCAACGGCTGAAAGCCTCCGAGGTATTATCTTACCCTGGATTAGGAAGCTACGATGCTCCCACTCTCGTCCCAGATATCCACAGTACGTCATATATTTGTCGGGCTACACCCGTTGTCGAAATCAAACATTCAATATTATTTGTTACTGACTGTATTCCAGATGGCCAGGTGCAGGCTAGCCCTTCGCTTGATAAATCCTTTATGGCTGTTTTCCCTATTTCGGTATTTTCTCGTATCCTCCAGGATTTGGGACAACTTGTCCCCTTCACTCGACTCGCATCGGCGACCACATTTCAGTCACAGCGTGTCGGACCCGACGCAGCACGCTTTTCCATTTCGCTGTCGCAAGAAGTGGTGAAAGAAGTTACCCCCCTGTCAGGTACGCCTTTACTGCACTTCAAGGGCGGGGCATTGCCAAACTAATATGGTTCAGATGAACTTGAACTCTCTATTCCCTCGTCACAGCTGTCGACATTATTCCAAGTAGAGACCTTTACCACCCCCCTGTTTTGGCATGCTTGTGGCAGTCGTGCCTTTATCAAACCTGGCTGTGAGATCATTTGGGCATGCGTAGATGATTGGGTTCCGCTGATGAAGCATCTTCAGTCAAATCCGCATTTCTACTGGAAGACACTGGCCCCTCTGTACGAATCGTTCGCTACAACCCACTCCCGCGCTTCTTCCTAATGTACGTCACGCTGGCACCATAGACAAAATTGTTCGCCGTAGGCAACGTATATAGCCACACTCCTTTTTGTTCCGCTTTCGCACCGGTGACAATGAACTCAGAGGCTCCAGGCTCTGAGATAATCACAGTGCCCTCACGCTTGATTTCCATCCCTTCCTTATCCTCTGTTGTGTAGATGATGATTGCTTTAGCGTCTTCGTCACTTGTGTCGTATTCGAGGCTATTCGGCTCTTCATTCAGCTGCCGCCAAAATTAGCTCAGAGGCTTTGTGCGCAAATGGGTACCACCATACCAAAGTTGCTGCCGCTTGAAGTCTTGCGGCCAGCGATAACATCGTCACATCCTGTTTCGCGATCATATTTTGAGGATGTCAAGTCGGAAATCGACATAATATTAGCACTTTCGCAGGTAGCCATAGTATTTGGTCGTGCGATGGACCCAAAGTTGGCAGGTCACTTTGGGTTTTCTGCACGTGACCTTCTAGAATAATGCGTAATGGCCCCCCAACAGTCAACCAGCCGCCAAAAAAGGATAGGAGTGGATACGCTTGGCCATGCCATTGCTAAAGTTTGCAAATGGTGAGAAATACTCGGCATGAAATTCGAATTGAGGAGCTGAGGCTGATGACGGCGATATGGTAATACTTCGGTTGATGGTATCAAGATCGGGGATGCTATTGGCAAGATACAGTTAAGTCAAGCGCGGGTTCAAGGTTCGTAGAATGTGGTCTTATTCCATCGAGACGAAGCTTTGAAGTCTTTTGGAAGTTTGGGGCTCACTCTATAGTACGACTGTGTGGATTCGAGTGATGGCGAGCAAGGTAAATATAAGAGCGAGAACAATAAGAGGAAGCACGGCAAGTTAGATAAGTAAGCGAGGTAAGCAGAGCGGAGGATGCTGGAAGGCGATACCAGCGATAGGTCAAAGTCGTAGACACAGGAGGATTAGTAGGAGATCAAGTTCAAGAAAAGATCAAGTGTGAGAGACGGATGATCAGAATATTTATGATGATGGCTTTGCTTCTTATTGGTGTAGTTTATGGGACAGTTTATGGGACAGTTTATGGGACAGTTTATGGGACAGTTAATTATCAGTCAATTTATGAGACTATTTATGGGACAGCTTGTTGAACAATTCATGGGCCAACTTGTGGGACAATTTGTGGGACAATTTATGGGATAGTTTTTAACAATCGCCCTGCTCATCAAACCAAGATGCGGGGCTACTACTGGCTCACCCTTGCCTGGGCCTCCTCAGAGAAAATCCCGGTATTTTCTGCACCATAATGCAGGAGATGTGAATTGTGACATGGACGAACATGGTGAAAATTTTCTCACCAGGCTGCAGTATCAAGATGAAAACTCGGTGAGAGAAGAAAGGACAATTCGAGCTGTATAAAGAGGTCGTCTTGACCTTGACTTGACCTTGGCCTTCCTGTCAGCCAGTCTGCCGTCAGGCAGTTTCCCTGCAATGGAGGCCATCTCGGAAGCATCGTATTGGCTGGTCTACTTCAGCGGGCCCGCTAGGGAGCTGGATTCGCTTCCGTTGTCTGGTTCGGGCAGCCTCCTACTGTCCAATAATCCTGAACAGAGACCAGTGCTTCAGTGGAGCCGACGTAATCAGCGGGTGACTATTTTGTTTCGAGACAATGACTCAGCCGTCCAAATTCGGAACGGCAGGACGAATCGCTATTCTCTTTCCCTCTCCGACGGTGTCTGGTATACGCAGCGCACTGTGGCCTTAGGGTGCGTCGCCCCCGCTGGTTCTCTGTCTGTTTCTGACATGCGAGCAGCAATAAGTTCTTAGTGGCCTTTACAGCAACCACCCACACCCCCGAAGCAGCGAGGGCCAACAGACAAGCCAGGATCCGCGTGGAACAGTGGATGGCCAGCTGGGATCTGCTATTTCTCAGCCCGCAAACCCAGTATTTTTTCCGAGGCACCGACATCACCCCTCTGTCCGAGACGTCGTTTGCCATCACAGTGTCGCCGACTGTGCAGAAAGCCAAACCGTTAAGGAACACAAGCTTGGAGGATCTGGCACCAGGGGGCCTTGCTGTTCAATCACGACGAACCGCACAGTACAGGCCAGGAATTGAGACACAAGAGTCACTCCACTTAGTGATACACCCGCACCTGAGGATCTAACGCTCAGCTCGCACTCGCCACAGATATCGAAATGCTTTATCTCGTTTCGGGATTCACAAAGCTGGACAGGGAGAGGTGGGCCCACAGATGAAGTACTTGGCAATGGTTTGGTTCGTTACACGCGTTGGCTGGACACGCTTGCACATGGGCATCGGCCGCACAATTAGTGGTGGTGCAGTGGTACGTCGCAAGGGATACTATGAGACTAGGCCCTAGGGATGGATGGACTTTTCAGGGATAGATCCGGGGAAGTAGCTGTGCTAGAGGTGTGGGAGCTTGCACCCTAGATCGCTCTGACTGTACCTACCGATCGCCCCTGTCAGTCCATCCAGAACAATTTCATTAGGAAGTATATTTAATGCGCAGACTCCCCGTTTCTGGTCTCGACAGAGTTCTCCCTCTTGTAAGAAGTCATGTTTTGGCAGCTCTGCTCTAATGTCTCGTCAGGAAACGCCGCCTTCCAGTCCCCTGCTTCGCCTGGGGCGACCGGAAGCGAATTCAGCCTCGGATGCCCCTCTCAGTCGTCCAGATACAGAGTCCAGCGATCTCGACACGGAGCCCAGCGCTCTTGACACGGAATCCACCGCTCTCGACACAGAGCTCAGTGCACCAGACAACTGGGATACCGACTCTGCCTGGTCGTCTACGTACGTCCTCCTACCACTAAGCAAGGGCTTCCTGCTGACTTGGAATAGGGAATCGACCACCACGTCTTTGGTATCGGCCTGCTACGAGACTCTTGAAAAGTATAATCGAGTATACCACGGTCAGCTCTTTAGCGGTGTGTTTTACTGGTACGTTGACCTTGTGCAGTAGACGTAGTGGCACTGACACAAAATAGGTATCCCATTGACAAACAACAAAAAATGGCTGAGGAGACGTTGTAAGTAGCCTGGGCCGGACTTGGACCGCCTCACCGGATCTAACAAGAGCAGTCATGAGCTTTGCTGTCATGTTCAGGGACAGCTCTACCGAGCACCAGTTATAAACCCGCAAGTGAGTGTATTAAAATCCAAAGACTTCAAATCATTAACGACCCAATCCAGCGTGTTCTTGATCTTGGGTGTGGCTTTGGCTTCTTCACTCTGTAAGTGCAGAGCACCGCTTCTTTATTTTGTTTCCATATGCTAAGACCCGTGTTCAGTGACTTTGCAGATCAACACGACCAGGCCATGGTTACCGGCTGGGATATATCCCCGATACAACCGGTTATGGTACCATCCAATTGCCGGTTTGTGCTAGCCGACCTGAACACGAACTGGACGGAGAAGCCGTACGACTATATATATGCGCGTGGCCTCAGCGGCAGCGTTGGTGACTGGAAAGATTTTTTTGAGAAAGTATACCGGCAGGTGACCCCTCGGCCTCCATAGTCCGATGCTCGTTCTGATATTTGTTGCGCAGTAATCTTACGCCTGGCGGCTGGGTCGAATCTGTTGAGCTTTCGCACATAATATCTTCCAACCATGAGAAAGTAACACCCGACTCGGCGCCTTTACGATGGGGAAATTTCATGGAAGAGGTAGGCAGTCTGGCTCAAAGGCCACTCCTCACCAGCAATGCACGGGAATACATGGAAGCCGCTGGGTTTTCCGACATAGTGTGTGAGGAGTATTCAATCCCCTCCGGCCCATGGGCAGCAGACCCAATAGCCAAAGAAACTGGTCATTTCATGCAGGACTACCTCAAGTTCGGTCTCGAGGGGCTAGCACTTAGGCCGCTGATGACATATTTGGAAGTAAGGATACACCTTGACTGCACACTAACCAGAACTCTGCTAATCTATGGTTAAGTGGTCGAGAAAAGAGGTAGAGGTTTTGCTGGCGTTTCTGAGGAGCCAATTGGCAGACACAGAAGCTAAATATGCTTTTACTTTGTAAGTATATTTCCTCAGTTCAGAGAGAAAAGATATTGATTCGGGGATATAGGAGTGTTTGCTATGGTCGGAAGCCGTTGAGTTAGCTTCCTTAGGGTCTTTTTGTGCTACGCATCTGGCGGCTTTTTTTTGCGCGGGCTGTTTTTGCTGGTGGGAGGAAATTTGTACTAAAGAAATTGTTTTTTGTTGTAGAACATTTGTAACCTTAGCCTCCCTAAATATCTATACTTAATAATATGTACAGGATGCCTTTTGAGCTGGATTAGTTATGTTCACTCATGGCGTGCTGGAGGCCAGTGAGTGTCTTGTGGGAAGAGGGGCCGAGGCAGTCGGTGGGCTTTTTTTGGTAGATAATAGATAATCAAGGATTATTTGTTTTATGGTATGCTTTGCAAGTCATAATGTATCTTGGTTGTTGCCAATCCCTGGAACCCAAGGAGAGTGTAAGGCGAGAAAGAGTGGTCTTTGACTTCACACCCCTGCATCCATTGGGCTCTCACTCAAGGTGCAGCACCCAGACGGACAGTCCTGGCCAAGGGGGGGGCAGGGAAGAGAGTTCCCTTTGTAGGGCTAGTCGTCCCTACCCTACCTACACCCTCTCCTGTACTAATTATCCTGAGCGGTACTGTGACGTGGCAACCTCTGTGTACGACAACTCTCATCCTACTGAACCGAACTCTCATTCCGCTGAACTCTACGGAGATCATCTTCACTTGTTGCTCTATTACCTCAGAAACTCTCACCAGTGGCTTTTCACAGGCATATAAAACTATCTCCAATCAATCCCTCTTGCTAGGGTCGTAGGTCTGCGCAATCTTTCAGTTCATAAAGCGAAGGTGGTTGCAGTGATACGCAGGGCTTCGCGGCCAACATAAGACCCAGTTGGCTCCTCCAGAGGTATGCTTCTTTATCTTTTGCCTCCTTGGCTAACTACTCTGACTTGCCTCGCGTGTCTTTCCCACAGCCCCCTACAACGCGGGCCACACAACCAGGCCACAACAGTGCTATGACTACAACGGCAGTACTCGCCTCGTCCCCCGAACACCTCATTCGATAGAGGCACACCACTCACAGAAAGAGCTCCCTGCTTTCAGCACTAATACTCAAGGAGGGTGATATTATCAGAGAAGATATACAAACATTCTGTCCCTAACCCGAGGGGAGGCTCCACGCAATCCTTCCTGCATGTTGTCATCAACACAGGGCTTCGCAGCAAAAAAGCCCTCTTCTACCGGGTGGTGACTTGATCTGCCCTGTTCAAGTGGCCTTGTTTCCCTGTATCATAATGAATGGCCATGCCCTTGACTTATCTCACCCTTCCCACAGCCTCCGACAATTCGAGCCGCACAACCCGGTCAAACTGGTGCCTACGGATATTGCAGCAGTACGCGGCCCATCACAAAACTAACACACCGCTCACAAGCGAATTCACCAGTTCATACCCTAGCACATGAGTTAGGCGTAATAAACATTCTTGACATTTCTTAGAGGGAGGCTCTGCGTTTATCCAGTGGAGACCACTCGAAAACGATCAGGGCTTCACGGCCAACAACAGGGCCTTTCTCTCACACGGTGAGCCGTTCTCCCTCTTGCCCGAATAGCCTGGTTCTTCGTTGTGCCAGCCAACAACTCGCTGGCCAGCAACTGTGTCCTTGACTGATTTCGCCTTTTACACAGCCCCCAACACCTCGAGCCGCACAACAAGGTGGTGCCCATGGACACAACTGTGTACTCGAATCGTCCGCGATACATCATCTTTGCGTGAGAGACACCGCTTGCTATACAGATTCTTTGGTTTTGCATGCCCCAGCCCCATGTGCATGCATGTAGTTGGGCCACAATGCACAATGGGAGGGAGTATGGGAAGAAGCCCTCGGGAATAGCCCTGATTCTCAGTCAGAAGAAAAGAGGGCAGTGTTAGAGACTCAAATGCATGACCCTCTTCAGCACACAAAGTTGCCAAGCAAGGCATCTGAGAACACAGGGCGCAAAGGCCGGGCCATGAAGAATATAAAATGCTCTTGTTGGAGGGCACAGAGACATGGAGGCCAAACTCCTTAGATGTGATCTTCAGAACCCGGTTACGTCCCTAAGATGCAAGCCATATCAACAAACCCTCAAAGATCACTCGTTTTCCAACAGTTTATGGGTACACACGTAATCGAGTGCCACCAAACAGTTACTCATGGCTCTCTGGATTCCCAACCCGCCTCCCTCCTCGTCGAAGACTTCAAACTCAACCTGCTGAACCCCCATCGCCGAATTAAATCCATCAAAATCACTATGCACTTCGAAGAAAAGGCCTACTTACATGCAATTGCGCCGGCCGGAGAGTACAAAGTGCAGCCAAAATCGCAAAATGGTACTGTCACCCGAGGACTTGATTTAAACGCTAGTCTCGGCGAGATCCCATTTGTCGGATTAGGGGCGGCCTGTCGATGGGAGAAAGTGGTCGACTACCAGGAGACAGCCTATACACACTTGTGTGGTGTCATGCTTTATGACGCACATAAACGTGCAGAGGGAGCTATCTGGACTCTCCACGAGAACCCGCAAACGAGGAAGGGCATTCCACAGAACGTCCGGGTTGCCATCCTACTGGGCCGTCCGGAGTCAGAGGCATTTGGATGCACTCTGCATTTTGAGGTGAAGACAGACTGGAAGACACAGGTTACAACCCGGTTCCGCAAACTCCAGCCACTGTCTCTCTTGTTCAACTCGCCAGATAAAATTACACACAGTCTAGGTCACGTGGATCTGTCACGGCTTGCTGCGGTGGAGCCTCGGAAGACCTGGGGTCGCAAGGACGGTTGAGCGATTACCACCTATTTCTGTGGTTTCGGCTGCGTAACTTGAGAAACGGGACCTAGATTTCCAAGTAACAGAACTTGGGGTAATTTTGTTTCTAGTAGAGTATGGTGACTGGCGCTAGGCTAAAGGTTGCTGAGATCGTTGATTATCTTGGTACGTGCTCTAGGATGAATGGGTTACAGGGTAAGAGCAATGAGACCTCCGAAATCTTCTGGGGCTAGTTCCAGCATGCCTTACCAGCATAGATGAGCTATGCCTTCAATGAAAATTTCCCATGTTTGCCACACCTGCCAGTCCAATACGATTGCAAGTACTCAGGTATCTACTTTGATGACCTTTCACTGGACTGACCGCTGGCACCTAAATTTCCTCTGAGAAGACTCCGGGTGGAGCACATATGTATGTGTGCCCGATTATGGAAGTTCTGCCGGGCAGGTTCGGGAGAATCGCAGGCCATTCAGCCATGGAATGCTTCGCAGATACTGTAAAAGCCCATGAAGTAGGTCCACCCCCACTCGCCGACCTGCTTAATTATGATACTACCCTCTTTGTGAATGTGTACTCCGGGTGTACTTCAAACCAGGACGGTGTAGATGAGCCCTTCCCGTGTCTGGATTGTACTACATCACCAAGTGACAGTATATACCCCGCAGATTGATACAGCTGTATACGTCGTCTGGCAGGTAACACCGCAAGCCTGGTCTAGTTATTCGGTATCCCTACCCTGGAAGAAATATAAAAAGCCAGGATAGGACCAAAATATTCAGTCACACAATTTCTCGCCAACTCATCACTAAGAACTACGTGTACTCTCTTCGAATAAATTCCAGAATGTGCGAGTACGTTGATCATACGCAAACCTACAGAGGTTGCACCGAACCCACTAAACACACCAAGTCACGACGAATTTGGTCGTATTGCAAAGATGCTCCAAGTTTCAGTACTCCGTGTAGCAACACAAAGCAATCCACCACGATGGTACTTGGATCTAGCACAATACCTGGGTGTGAAGTCTGCAAGGCGAAGTTAGTAGACTCACACTTTACTTGTAAACCTCAGCAGGAAATTACTAACATTCTACTGTGAGACAAACTTAAGCAAGCTGGCTGTTAACGGTCTTATGGAGGGATATGTAGGGTTCAGGGCATAGGTCCGGTTCGCCTTGACTATTTTGATAAATTGAAATCAGATTTGTCAGTGTTGAATTTATATAGGGAGGCTATTCAAGTGGAAATATAAAGCCTGGACATATGAAGTGATTTAGATGCGATAATTTATAAGTTTACATGGATAAAAGAATTACCCTATTTTCAGTCTAGGGAGAAGTAGAGACCTCTGGTTTGATACCCTTTAGAGAAGAAACTACGTCTTCTGCACTTTTAAACTCTTCCTTCCAGCACCCAGTTATAATGTCTCCTGCAGGTATTCCCTCAATGTCTGGGAAAACCTCTCTAGCATAGTTCTCTTCTACTTCAGACTCCCCCAATTCGGCAAAAGGCATCTTCCAAAACATGACCTCATAAAGAGCACATCCCAAGGCAAAAAGCTCCCGTTTCTCATAGCTCCGTTCCTCCCACTTCCTTCCACGAAGGGGTAACTCGTAGCGAACTTCTTCTGCACCAAGAGGATCTTGGTCATCGAGCTTGGATCCGCCAAAGTCACCAATTTTAACCTCCCAGGGCTCGATGAAAAAGATATTGCGACAGCTAAAGTCGCAATGGAAAACGCCATGACGATGTAGATATGCCATCGCGGACGCGATCTGAACAGCTATGTCGAGACGGGTCTTGATATCGGGAGGAGAACTCTTTGATATGAGTGTCCTGAGATCGCCTTGCGCACGTTCAAGCTTCAAAGCAAATGTATTCTCTGAAATAGAGACCCGGCCATAATATCGTAGAATTCCAGAGTAAGACTGAAGTCGCTCATATATTTCAGCTTCCCGCTCAAGACAAGCTCGACCATCGTCGACAGGTTCAAAGCGACCGAAACAACGTCCATCTTGCCAAACCTCATAGCTCTTGAGGACAAAACAAGGATCACGACTGTCGACAAAAACGAATCCTGAGCAGCCGTTACCAAGTATCGTCGGCTCGGTCCCAAAAGACTTCTGTGTTATGTCTTGAATCGGTGTCGCATTAAGAACAGAGCTAACTTGAGGAGTATCGGGCGTATTCAGATCTGGATGGTCCTGTGTGTTGGTTACAAAGGCCATTTTAACATGGTTCATGTGAATCAGATAGGCATTGGTTAATGTCTGTGAGGTAAGATTTGGAAGGAAATGCCTTGGCAGCTACCGTCGCCTGTATGGTTCAGTGGCTAATACCCCTCAGATGTAGCTCTGGGACTGAGCCTTTGGGACTTGACAGGCATCACGTGATAAAAGTCTTGACGATGCCGAGGTAACACGTATACCTATCTTTGTGGTTTCCTGACGGGGGAGCTTAAGTTTCATAACAGCACCCGGGCGCCTATTTTCGAGATCTTATAGCTATATTTTTCTAACTTGATATATGAAATCCCTAACCCGAGTTCTAGACTGCCCAAAACACCTTTATAAGCAGCATAGCCAAAGCAGTTTCTAAACAGGGTGGGGCAGGCTAAGTACTCTATCCTCCCCAAGATCCAACATTTACCACTCTCATGGCGGACAGCGAGATCAAGAGATTGCGACAGGCCCTTGCAGAAGCTGAGAGCCGAGCCTCAGAACAACAACTTCTGCGCGAAGAGGAGCAACGCCGACGCGAAGAGGAGCAACGCCGACGCGAAGAGGAGCAACGCCGACGCGAAGAGGAGCAACGCCGACGCGAAGAAGCCGAAAAGAAAGCCAGTGCGTCACAACCACAGACGCCTGAGCAATATCTTGAAACTTGCCACTCTCTGAGTCTTGCTATTAAGGTAGTCACCGACCGTTCTTTGACCACACAAGGCGATACGACTGATCCTGTCGGCCGAATCTATCCCCGACGAATTATTCCATGGGACGACTTTCCGGCGAGGCAAGAGGAAATATGGGACGAATTATCCGAGCCATCCTTCACAGCCCATGCAGCATTTCCATCCCGACACCAGCTGGACTACGTGCAATCTCTGATCAGTCCCATCAGCAGCGAGCACGGAGTCCGGTACTTTGAGCGTGACACTGTCGAGAATGCAGTGCAAAAACTTGTTGGTGCTGTGTATGAAAACCCACAGCTACGACGTCGTCTCGGGCTACGAGGAACTATAACTTTCGAGAGCCACACCAACCTCGCAATCAGCGAAGGAAATCTGTCCGAATCCCTCGAACGCTTGTCCCTCACAGGAGACGACGCCGGAGACGTCGCGCTTGCGTCAACGACCCTAGCCCAGAAATATCGTCGCGCAAAAGGAAAGGGCAAGGGCAATCGGGCAGACCAGTTCTGCATATATAGAACATCAGATGGTGTTAACATTCCATCAACAGCCATCGAATACAAGGCGCCACACAAACTCAGCCAGGACGAAATTATCACGGGCCTGGCGTCTGAAATTCAACCAGAGCGAGACGTGATCAACAAGGCAGGGGAGAACTTCGCATTCACATCCAAGGCACTCGCTGCAGCTGTCGTTACCCAGCTCTTTTCCTACATGATTGGCAAGGGCATTCAGTATGGGTATATCTGTACAGGTCAGGCCTTTGTCTTTCTCCACATTCCAGACAATCCCGCTACGGTTTTCTACTACGTGTGTGTGCCGAACCTGGATGTCCTCGACGATGACGAGAACAGGCTTCACCGTACAGCAGTTGCACAAGTCTTCGCTTTCATCCTCCAGGCTCTACGTACATCGCCGCCTCCATTGTCCTGGCATGATGCGGCTGCAGACCTCGATACCTGGGCCGTGGAGTACGAAGACGTGCTAAGCACTATCCCCGAAACAATCCGCAAAGCCCACTATGCATCCCCTTACAAGGCTCAGCGTTGGCAAGGCTTCAAACGTTCGCCAATTCGGACCCGTTCACACTGTCAAAAGTTGGGTAGTAAGTCTAGCAGTGATGATGGCGAAGATGATGGCGAAGATGAAGGCGGAGATGATACCCCTCCTTCGCCGACCCTCAGCCGGTCAACTCGTTCTAGCAGGAGGGCTGCTGGTTCAAGAACAGGCTCTAGTAGAAGAGAGGAACAGCATAACAGAGGACACCAGCAGGGCGGCGCGACACAGAGAAGAATACAAGAGCGACCGTACTGTACTCACCAGTGTCTCCTCGGTCTGGCATATGCTGGGCCGATTGACAAGACCTGCCCGAACGCCGAAAGCCACGGACTAAAGCATATTGGCCGATTGGAGTTTCTTCGTCTCCTTCACACTCAACTAGCCACAGACCGCGGCCCTAATGCGGACTCTACACCACTCTATCAATATGGGTCGGTCTGTTCGCTTTTCAAGCTCCGCCTGTCGACCTATGGATATACGCTTGTTGCGAAGGGTGTAGAAGCACGATACCGTAAACGTCTGCAGGGTGAGAACGACATTTACAACCAGATCCGCACTATGCAGGGAAGGTCAGCCCCTGTTTGCCTTGGTATTATAGACTTGGTTCTGCCATACCCTCACAACGGCAGTGTGTACGAGCACTTCTTACTTCTTAGTTGGGCTGGGCGCCCTCTGTCCAAATGCAGCGACATGATCAACAAAACGCTTGCCATCGACCTGACAACCAAGGCTTTTACTGAACTGCATCGGCTGCAAATTCTCCACGGCGATGCAGAGCCACGTAACATATTGTACGATACAACTTGCGGTACTCTCATGGTTGCGGATTTTGAGCGAGCGGAATCTCGTGGCCGCCAGCCTTTGGGTTTCGTCAGCCCCAACCGGCAGAGTCGAAAGAGGAAACGCATGACTCCGCAAAAGCAAGGAAACGACGACTTTATGCGGGAGCTGGAGTCTGCTGTGGAGAGTGTTGCCAGTTGTTTCTGAATCGGGAGCAGTTGCCATACCGGACATGTAAACAGCTCATTAATAATAGGACTGGTCTGTCTCTCTACAATGCTGAATTACCTCAAGACATAGCTTTGCCTTCCAACGGGTGTAGGCAATTGACAAAATAAAGGAGTAACCTCTACCTATGGGATTTACAAGTTCGTCAATTAAGCTTCACTTTCCGCGACAAAGTGTCGTTGAGCTACCTTTCACCTCCGCCTTGACATGCATGAACCATCTCCACCTCACATCGATGCCGATTCACCTTCAAGTGAGCTTGAAGCCGGAGCCGTATCGTTCTCGAAATTGGGCAACAGTTTCCGGTTTGGCAGTAAGGTGGGTGTCCGAAGCCGCCTCGCCGCGGGGTGACTGGCTGCTCTGCCCAGCAGTCCCTGAGCTGATGCTTGCCATGTCCCGCGATAATTGCTGCAGCGATTCATCGCTGAAATGACCACCGATTTGCCTCATCTTGTGACCATATCCACGGTTGGTTGCGTGCATCGTCGTCCCGTCGGTTGACGCCAGAAATTGGACCGTCTCGTCGCCGGTGCCGAAATTTTCAATAGTACTGATGTTTGCTTTGAAATGCTCATCTGCCGTGGAGCACATGCTCACAAACTTTCTGGCCATCTCCCACTCCTCCCGTAACCGCGTAAGATCCGCCAACTGCTCAGCCGTCATCGAGGGGGTGGAGGTCGCAACGAATCTCTCGAGAATCTCGAGCATATGACTCTCAAGCTTGACAGACATGCGGCTGAGGCTCTCTCGGCACTCTTGCAAGCCCTCACTCATGAATTTTTCGGGCTTGCTGCCTGCTGCACGGGTTGCGTTCGGCTGGATAGCTGCGATGTGCTCTGACAGTTGCGCACAGATTTGGAGACATCTCTGCGTACTTGCCCGTTCCTCCTTAATGAGCTGCAATGCAGCAGGGTCTGTTTCGGACTCGGACACATTTTGTGCAAATAGCGCCTCCAGCCGCTCGTCGATACTTTCTAGATGAGCCTCGAGGTCGTCTGTGGCTGTCTTGACCTGTTCTCTGTACCCTTTAACAGCCTCAGCAGTAACGGATGACGTCTGGCTAGCAGTAGAAGGCAGGTCAGTTTCCCATCACATAGAAAGAGATTGATAGACGTACAGGGTTATGTCGGTAAGCGCAATACTCAGTGTCGACTTGTACCCTGCTATGAGATGTTTAAAATCGTCAATGTCGCCTCGCATGTATTGCAATTTGGCCCAGTCCCGGAAGGTTGCTCGGTTCTTTCCGGATTGCGATACACACCGAGCGAGTTCCTGTCCAAATTCTTTACAGGCTTTTCCACATTGTAATAAAGGAAGATCAAGCGCAGCAAGATTAACATCCGTCCGACCGCTGATGGTATCTGTGACTGATTGGAGAACCCCACTTAAGGCGTCCAGCTCAGTCATGAGATCTCGCACACGCTTGGGTTGAACCTGAAAGCTCTTGACCATATTATATAGAGTGGTGCTAGACTGGAAAGCAAACACTGCCAGCGTTATAAGGCCTGAGGCCAGGCTGATGGGTTCCGCCATAAGTGTAGCTAACGTTGGGACAGCTTAACTGAGGAATCTATCCATGACGCGAAAGTATCGACGCCTCGTACATAAGTATCACATGACCGAGTAACCCCACCTGCCTACCTGCTCTTAAGCTTACTGCTGTAGCGAACCTGGAGAGCACTTAAACTCCTACCCGGAAACTGGTCGGAAAATCTTCGGTGGATCTCAGCCCAATGTAGACGACTGCTCTTCAGTTCAGCCAGCAGAAAGTCCTCCTCTGACGTAAATTTAACTCTCCGCACCGAGCGTCGTTGTGCTCCCTTAGTACCCCTGCCATTCGCATGCCTGTGGCTGTTGGACTGCTTGTTGTGGCCGATGCACGAGTCCCATCTAAATTGCAGCTGGAAGACCGTGGTTCCTCCCTGTCGTACTCGCTTCAAAGTCGCATTTTGGATTGGCCACTCTTCGTATTGCGCCGGGACATTCTCATTTGTGTCGATCTCGGATGTACCACGAGCACATGTATTTTGAGGCGGCTCTGCGACCTGGCAAGTGTATGATGGTTCGCTATGTGCAGTATAGGTATTTGTATCTTGGTTTTTGCGTAGCAGGTCGAGTATTTTGCAACGTTTCGAAGGCGATGGTCGAAGAGGTGAAGAGAGTGAAGATGGATACTCTATACTGAGTTCGTCATCCATGCTCATGTCCTCCGTTTCAGCTTCGCTCTCGTCTCCTGTCCCAGCAACACTAGGACAAGCGTCAAAAGTATCAGAGATGCTATCTGCCCTGGATATAGCATAAGCTATACCTTCAGAGCCGACCCGTCTCTGGGCATCTCGGATCGGTGATTCTTCAAGACTTGTTGCCTGCATTGTATCAGCTGAGGTCATGGCAGGTATACGCTCTACTGCCTGATCTTGATGGGTCCTGTCGTTCTGGTCGCTCTCGTATGATTCTTCAGCGCTGTCGCCGGTAGCTGTACACACTTCGCGCGGGTGCGGATCACACCCTAGAGTCCGAAACTGCAAAGGTGTTCTCGAGTCTATTATGTTTTCGTTCCTGGTCGGAGGGCTTGAAGCCTTCCTCATATTTTGGATTGCTTCCACACTGGGCAAAGCATGTGATGGAGAATTTATTGGGGAGGGGTATGGTCGAGATATGAGTTGTCGCGCTGGCGGATCATTTTGAGAAACTGGAATTTCTGGTATGTTGGCAGTAGTGGACGTTATGTTACTAGTCGCTTGGCTTCCTGGAAACATATATCAGCATTAGTAACTTATTATAGAGGACGCCATCCATCGAGCTTACCAGGTCTCTCCTGACTCCAAGGGCCAGGACTTTTGCTCCTGTTGATATGCAGTAGCTCGTCAACAGAGGGGAAATCGTCGTTGCATAGCGCGCTATATGGGCCCACGTTCTGACAGGCCGAAGATACTGAGCTGGCATCGGAATCTGAATCCTCAAGATCCATGGACTCGTCATCTGATGAGAGCATGATAGGGTCATCGCAAATCAATGCTCGTATACCTTGTCTCACCTCTAATACGGCATTTAGCATGGGCGAGCTTGCGCGACTGCAGGCAGCCTGTAAGGGAAATAGATCTTACCAGGAACGGTTGACGCCATTATTCGGATACTTACATAGGTATGGACTTGACACGGAACAAGAAGACACGGGGAAACTCGCTGTTTATATCTTGAGATTCCTGCTAGTAAAAAGACCCTCTAAATAGCTGATTGGCGACACGGTCCCTGTTTCGGCGATACCGACCCCAGCCCACTTCGTCCAGTTCTCGAGAATACGCCCAGCCCCTCCTCTATATCGACCGACCCCGCCTGCTCTTGCTGCGAGAACCAGTACTTCGCATGAATTCAAAGTATGAGCCCCTTAACCATGAATCCTGCAATACAGCATTTCCGACCGGCCCGATTGGAAAAGTGGAAAAAAGGGGTCAATGCCAGCGGGCAAGCGTTGAAAATCAGCTCTTGAGAAAGAGGGCCGCGTCAGCGATTCTGTCTGTATTTGTCTTTATCGAGTCTGATTGGGCAGTATACGATATTGCATGAAACTTGGCAAGGAGTCGGTGCAGAAGTAAGCGGAGCCTCGAAAAGGGGTGAAGGCCGAAGCCCGAAGGCCTCCTTTGTGGTTCCTTCCACACTTCAGCGCATTATCGAGATCGTAAAGTTGGGAAGGACTGTGGAAGAATAGAGAGAGCTAGAGTAGAAGTTACGAAGTTATCTCGAAGATCACGCAAAGTAGAGCTAAGGCGATACAGACTTCTGGTCGTAAGAGCAACGGCCTTCCTCGTCATGACGAGGAACGAGAGAAGTAGCAGCAGGCAACCGAAGGCGGCCGAACCAGGATGGTGAGTTCACGAGCCGAGCGTGGCTCAGATGAGACAAAAAGGGGCTTCGCAAAAGGTCCTCCAGGTTTAGGGCGTCGTCAGACTCAGGGAATATGTCGTGTCGAATATGTAGGGGGAAATGAAAGAAGATGTAGAAGATACAGGTGAAGGTACGTCGGGGAGATGATTTTATATGAACGAGAGTAATGCGCCTTGGGCACAATGGGCCTCGTGGGGCAAAGGCGGTGAGGGGATTTTGGCCAATGGGAGGGTTTGCAGGATTTAGCGGCAGTAGCAGCAGTTTCTCCTTTACCAATAGTACTCCGTATTCTCATTCTTTATGCATCCATGAAACGACCTCCATTTTGCCAACTGCACGTTAGTGACCATCCAACCGTACTTGTAATTACTGTATTTATGGGGCTCAAGGTCGGGTGGCAGACCCAAAGATAGGGCTCAAAAAGCAAAAGGTTTAATGCCACGTCCCGACCAGTAAGGTTGTCTTCGAAAAACCCCAAAACTCCCCCGCCAACTCAATTGAAGTCAAAAATACCACCATGCCAGCTCGGCTTCATCGGAAACATCAAAGATGCATCAACCAAGCAAACACCCCCTACTATCCGCAATCATTTGCCGCCCTCATCGTCGCTGTCTGGGGGCCTCCCCCTTCCTTCTTTTACTTTCGAAATAGGGTATCGGGACTCCGAAAACTCTAGACGTCGTCCCCACTCCTCGACGGAGCGCCATCTGACTTTTCTTCTTTTAGTTCCCTTGTCAGAATGAGGGAAATACGGAGTAAGTTGATAGGTGTCTGATACTAAACTACACGTATTACCCTGTAACTCCGTCCCCAGCCCCTTAAAGTCATCATGTTCACCCGTAGCGTTGGGAGTAATTACCTAGTCGAGGACATATCAGTCTTGATAGATTGTAAAAGAATCCTGGATGGAGCACACGATCTACCCTCAGCGCCTCATTTAAATCAGATGACCAGTTTTTTTATCGATTCCCTCCGCTAAATCATTTCCTCTCGATGCTTAGGTATTCAGCCCGCATGACACATTTTCCCTAGGTCACATTAAATAGGAGCCCCCCCGCAGAGAGGTAGCAATGTGAGAGGCGAATGCTTGGATCGTGATGACCTTCCTGGCTCACGTGCCTGTGGGGACGTCCATTTGTCAGGACTATTCTCGGGTTTTGCATGGAGAATGCTTCGGTTGCTTGATAATATTCATTTTTCCATCCGTTATTTTTTTGCTTCTGGATACTGTGCACACTACTCCGTAAAAGACATGGGAATTGCGACTTTGTTTTGAGGTCCCGTGATCATAGGCACGATTGATTTGATTTACTGTCATCTCTCGATCCAAAGGAAGAATAGCAAGGAGAAAAGAAGCAAATGGCTCGTAGAAAATCCCGTTTCAATTGTTTTTTGATAACCTAGGTATGAACTATGCCAGTCCGCCTTGAAACTCCGAAAGCCATGATATTTTTCATCAACGCAACCAACCAATACATTCCCGCCGTCATGAGATTTATTCCTCCTTGAGAGCGGCAATCTTCTCCTGCACACGCTTCTTGCGCTGTTCGAGAGTGAGTCTCTTGGCCTTGTAGGTCTTGGAGATCTTGGCCCACTCCTCCTTGCTCTTCTTGGGAGCGTCGCTGACGTACTTCTTGAAGGGGTCAGCGCGGATGGCCTGGTGGGCCTCGGTGTAGAGCTCCTCAAGGCCGTCAGCCTCAACGTCGTCGTCGATGTACTTCTGGAACTGGCTGGTGAATCGCTCCTCGTCGTCATCGGCAAGGTCCTCCATGTACTCAGCGACGTGGCCACCGTAGATGTACTTGCGGAGGACCTCAGTGTCGAGCTCCTTGCTCTCGATATCGTAACCGGGGAATCGCTTCTCCGAGTGGGGGATAAAGATACCACCGTCCGAGGCACCCTTCATGGCACCGAAGACACGGGCACCGGTCGAGGTGCGCTGGAGACCGACATCAAGGAAAGCCTTGAAGGGGCGGCGCTCGCCATCGTCGGTCTCGGCGGCCTCGGTGAGGGTGAACTCACCATCAGCCTCCTCAACACCGGTGAACTCCTCGTCAAGACCAAGCTTCTTGAGGACACGGCGGGCGATAAGAAGGCCGGTGCAGTAGGCAGCGGCCCAGTTGGTGAGACCGTGCTTGATACCGTAGGCACGGAGCTCGTGGGAGTAGGCGGAGGCGAAGACCTTGTCGCCGGTGATCTCCGAGCTCACGATCTGCATGATGATGTCGCGGTGGGTGAAGCGGACGACGAGACGGTACTTGGGAGCACCATACTTGTTCTTGGCCTGGGTGATGAGGCGCTTACGGGCATAGTAGTCGGTCTTTCCCTCGCGTCTGCGCTTGAACTTGGTCTGGTAGCGGCTGTTGTTGAAGAAATAGCGTTAGCGATATGTTGTCCTCCAGGCCAAAATCCTATATACCCTCTGAATCGAGGGTATCTGGATGGAAATTGCCACATACCTGTAGTAAGCGCTGTTCTTCACCAACTTGTGGAAAGCCTAAGTAACGAACACGCTCGAATCAGCAATTTGCGCTTCAGATGTTTGGCCCCTTTCATTGCCATCCGAAGCATCTTGCAAGGACTCGACGCCTGGTTCGCCAGGGTTCATTGAGGTAGAAAAGGCATTTCTGCCAGGCCACATTGCATATCCTCGAAAATAATCGAGTGCAATCATCGTCAACTTACCATCTTGACGGTATTGTAGCTGTTGGTCTCGCGAAGACTTCACAGTTGACAATTGAAGATTTTTGGAGAGTGATGGGGGGGGATAAGTTCCAAGAATGTTCGCACTTTTCTTCGCTTGTGGGGTTTATTTTTCAACCTGCCCTAATTCTTGGCCCTTTTGGTGGGTGGGGTTGAACAAACAGCAAGGTCGGCGACGAGGGCCAGGCCATAGATTCGATGGAACACAATCTTATCGATAGTGGCCCGTGCGTCTTCTGATAAGACTCAAGGTACGAAGGTACATGCCCAGACTAGACTTATTAATACGAAAGTACGTACGGAGTAAGCTGGAGTCTAATAAGTTGCCGAGGTTTTTTGCGAACAAAGTGCACCATTGCTGGGAACTCAGAATTGTACGGTGTATTTCTGCAATTGGCTGCTTGGCCCAAAATAGGCAACCGGGGATGCTGTTTCACAGCCGGATTCACTCCTACTCCGCTTGGGGAGCCGATAGCTTGAACCGAACTATCCCATTCTCAACGTGAGATACAAGTATTGCAAAGCAACACTCTGTTACTCTCGCATCTTCCAGCTTCACCGTTAATCCTCCCCCCGTGGATTTCAATAAGCTGTCTTCGTCCAAGAGATTTATAGAAACTTAAAAGAAAAAAAATGGCACAATCAACAAAACCCCCCAAGCTTATCCTATTTGATATTGGGGGGGTGGTTGTAAGTAAGCCTTCCTTTTCCTTCCCCTTCCCCTTCCCATATTTCTCTTCATTCGAATAGAGTCAGCAACTCAAACCTATTTCCTCCTTACTCCAAATTGCAAAACAAAACAGAATTCTCACATTGTATGTAATAGGTCGTCTCGCCCTTCCAAGCAATTCTAGATTTTGAACTTGGCCTCGGCATTCCTCCGGGGTGGGTAAACTATTCCATTTCGAAGACGGCCCCGGATGGCTTCTGGCACCGGATTGAGAGAGGCGAAATTCCAATGGACAAACAGTTTTACGAAGGCTTCACACGCGATCTACATGATCCCGCACGCTGGAACACGTTCTACCGTATACAACAGGGGAAGGACTCCAGTCTTCCTCGAAAAGTCCCTCCGCTGCCCACGATCGACGGAGAGTGGTTGTTCCACCATATGATGTCCAGTTCACGTAACCCAGATCCATGGATGTTCCCCGCTCTCAAGGCTCTCAAAGCCAGCGGTCAATTCATGATCGGAGCGCTCAGTAACACAGTCGCTTTTCCTGCCAATCATGGATTCCACAGCCCCTCGGGGGCACCACGCTTGCTGGCCGAAGTCTTTGACTTTTTCGTGTCGTCTGCACATGTAGGCATGCGCAAGCCAGAACCCAGAATCTACAAGCATGCTCTCGAGACAGCTAATGCGTTTGCCCGCCAGCAACGCCCCGGTGACGATCGGGCCGAACGACTTGGATGGAAATCTGGTATTGAAGCAACAGACGTTCTATTTCTGGATGATATTGGCGAGAACCTTCGCACAGCTCGAAACGTGGGATTTCGTACCCTGAAGGTTAATCTTGGGAGAGCCTTCGAAGCAGTGGAAGAACTCGAAAAGATTACCAGCCTCAAATTAGATGGCGGCCACCCAAAGATTCCTATTAAACCTAAGATTACTCGTCCGGCAAACAAACTATAACACACTGTTCGACGCTGGCCACTGTACAAATATAATAGCATCATGTGTCTCGAAACTCATTCCCTCCAGGTTCTCCCCTCCCATTTCTAATTTCTAATACGCCATCGGCCGTCCATCCCAACGAACGTATCCTCCATTGGCAAGCTCCCGGTCCTTTTCCGTGCCAAATCTGTCTATCGTATCAACCAGAGCAGCCATGCATGTCTCGAAATCATCCTCGCCATAAAATCCAGCCATCCTAGTAGGTACCCATCCGGGATGGACCGCCAGAGCCAAAACATGGGGTGCCGTTTTCGTCGAGTCCTCGGCAATGTTTTTGGTCAGTTGGTTAAGAGCAGCCTTGGAAATTTTATAAGCGGCATTGCCACCTGTGTTTTCTAGTTGAGTGAGTGCGCGGGTTAGCAGAGTGTTTTCAGCATGAATAATATGGCTCACCGGATATGCTCGCAAAATCCGACGATATGTTGATGATTTTGGCGAGTTTTGCTTTTCTTAATGATGGGAAGAATGCCTTGGATGCTATCATCGGGCCCTACATATTTTTCACCCTTATTACCAGTTGGACCTTTATTTGGACGAGCCAGTAAGGATATTGTGACTCACGACTACATTAACGTTGAAGTGATCTTGAACATCTCGAGCCGGTATATCTGTGAACGGCTTGTTGTCATCGCTGAGGTTGTACACGCCTACATTACATGACAAGAGTAAGAAACTTGGCGCATCTGGTGATTTATCTGGTGATTTGTATGCTTGTCAGTATAATGCAATAGCAAAACTTACCAGCACAGTTAATGAGAATTTGCAACGGCCGGTCACCATATTCTTTCGCCGCAGAATTGATACTCTCTTCATCTGTAAAGTCAACTTCGAAGGTTCTGACTCCGAGGGATTTCAACTAAAGTCGTTGGTCAGGCCCCCCCAAAAATCAGGTAGATATCCTACCGAGAGTTTTCCCTTAGCTTTGATAAGAGAATGACCTACCTCCGCTACCGAGCTGTCATTCCGGCTTTGAGGCCGGTAGGTCCCATAGACTTTGTAACCTCTTTCGTGGAATCTTCTGGCTAGCTGCAAACCGATGCCACGATTGGACCCTGTTTGAGGATGCGAACATTTAGAAACCCAAAGACGTATTTGGGAACAATCCTTCGGAAGAGCTGTCCTTGGTAGTATGACTTGCACTCTCGAAAAGCTTACCGATGACGACCACGGATATTGAATCTTCGTCTGCCATTGGAGTTACGAGTTACGTATTCCACTGGCGAGACAATGGAGAAAGAACTCCCTGAAATTAGTTACTTTGCTTTTTGGTTTAACGTGCAGCTGTCTGGAGCTGTCTGGGTTATGGAGCAGGTAGGGATATCTCATGACGATATTCCCAACCAGTCGCGCATGGAAGAATTCATTCGACTGATCCTTGACTTGAAGAGGAAATGATCTCCCATGATAGCACATGATTGCATAGCATTAACAAAGCGTGGTAAGGACACTTTCTCCGTTCGTTTAGCGTGTTTCCTCTTTTTATGCAGTCGGGCAGGTGCAGGGCAGGTGCAGGGCAGGTGCAGGATACGTGCAGGGCAGGTGCAGGATACGTGTACATAATACTCCGTAGTTGCATTGCACAAACAACTGCGTTCCATTTTTAGAATCTTTGCTTTGCTTTCCCTCCCTTCCCCTCCTCTACTATTCGCCCGGAACACTTGGACCAGGACCCTTGCCCAAATCGAGCATGCAAATGCCATGTGGATTCCAAACAGCGCTCGCTCCGTTCCCCCTCTCTTTCTCGGTCGGGTAGCCGAGGAGCCCACAAGAAGAGAAGAAGAGGAGGATTCAGGGAGGGGAGCAGATCCATCCATCCATCCCTTTTGATTGCTAGCGACATGAGAAGTCAAAGGATTCATCGCGGGGCCAAGATAATAAGCGGGCATCCTAACGCTGGGCCAAGTCCTTGACTGCCCTCCATTACAGAGTCGGGTCTCATTCGGCGGTATTGCAAAAAAGGGCTTCGGGGCAGTCATATCTGATCAAAACATTCACCATCGAAATCGACCTTGGCAGCCCGCTAAGCTCCGGCCGGAAAAGAGCATGGTGCACCCTGGAGTGGTTGGTCCAATTTGCATAAGTTTCCAAACGCGTCAGCCGACACGACCCTTCTTTTCTCCATTAATGTGCCTACGGAGTACTTCTATTTCCCGATTGCTGCTTTTCCTTATTGCTTTTACAGTCTCTTCTAGGCAACCATCGGCAAAGATGGGGTGGACGGGCAAGGGTCGACAGGATGAGGAGGAGGAATTGTTCCTACTGGTTAATATTAGTTGATACGAGGCTGTAGCCCTGATGTCTGCTAGGTCTGCTAGTTGCTCTCGATTAAGATCCGGGTTAGTGAGCTGGCCGCGCTATCCGCGAGAGCCGTGTAAGTCCAGCCAATATTACCCCATCTCCTCGTTCTAACTTTATGGGACCATGTATGTAGACGAAGTCCACAGCTTCCATTCTTGGTCTCCCCAGGACAGGGATTTAGTATGCTTTTCAAGAGCCGATAACATTATTAATTACAAGTGCTTACGACCATAACGAATGCAGGACATCTACTTGTATCTGACCAGCCTGGAGTCCTGGAGTCTGCAACTTGTGGTTGTAGGAATACAAATCACAAATCACATATTAGGCCATCTTCTTTTGGTTAGCATTTGTGATAATGAGACCGCATCAGGTTTCTTGTCTTAGCCAATGGGGCTGGCTATCGGCATTGTGCAGCTTGGTACGATGGACTTTCGAGTGCTCAATCATAATATTACCACCCAATTCGGGTTTAGTCTAGCAATCAACGACCTGTCTCGACCCTTCATACAAGTAGTCTGTGATCAGTTGGACGAGATGCCACACGCACACGATACTGTGGAGGGGCGATACTGGCCGTTCTGGGTGTGGGCCCGTATCGGTAGCTGATGGCGAGAGAGGCCGATGATGCTCAACAGGGCATTGTATTGTATCCATCCACGTACTTGTAGACAGTCAAGAAGTGAAGGATGCACTCGCTTCCCAACTTTAAGAGAGAGGCAATGCACCGAACCTATCGCTTCTAGATTTTGTTTACCTCGTCTTCTCGGCTCGTCGGGTCTTTTGCGTTATTGGCGCCATCCCATCCTCTCGTTTCTCGCTTATGACCTACCGTAGCACCCGTCTCGTATTGCCGGTGTTCTCAAGTTGCACAAGCCGTGATACGTCTTGGGACTTTGGTATAATGGGAGACATTCTCGTAAGCAGGCGGCCGGAACCGATGCCCGGACCATACCCGCGTTTGGAACGGGAGGTGGTGTCGACAATATTGGCTCGTTCGACTTTGGCATTCAAATAGAAGCAATATTCCGTGTTTCGTGTTTCTTGTTTCTTGTTTCTTGTTTCTGGTTTGCCGCACACAAATCCGTCTAATATTATCATCATCCCGCGAGACCGGAGAGGATCAAGCTTTGTTTGCCTTATCATACGAGTGTTGTCAACGGCTACTACTGTATCGACACAGAAAGAAATGACGACTCCCATCGCCCTCGATGAAGATGTCAGCTACGACATTAACGTCCCCTACACAAACCTCCCCAAGACAACGGCACAACACACCAAATACGCCGCGTACCTCCCCTCCTGGGAACCCGTGTCTTTCCCTCCCCTACCCCAATTCCCTTTCTCCGATCCGGCCCTCCGCGTAAAAGATAGTTCGCTGCCGAACCTCGGCAAGAACTGCCACGAGACACCCATTCAACCCTCGCTCGGAACCATACTCTCGGGCATACAACTGACAAAGCTCACAGACGCAGCCAAAGACGAACTCGCGTACCTCGTATGCCAGCGAAAAGTTGTCGTGCTTCCAGACCAAGATCTCATTGAAGCGGGCTTCGTCGAACAGGAGAATTTCATGCGCCATTTCGGAAAATTAAATTATCAGCCTGTGTCGGGAAGTATCCCCGGACACCCTGCATTCCACATTATTCATCGCGACGGGAACAAAGATGAGATTGATCGGTTCATGCGGACGAGGGCTACGACGACCCTTTGGCACCAGGATGTCAGTTACGAGATGCAACCGCCCGGGTACGTAATGCTGGGCCTTCTCGACGGACCTGAAGTTGGGGGCGACACTGTATTTGCAGCGGCAGATCAGGCATACAGGTAGGTAAACAATATTGCCTTGTCCTCTTTGTGTAAGCATGTACGTGTGATAACTATTAACACGAAAAACAACAGTCGACTCTCGACTCCAATGCAAGAATTCCTCGATAATCTGGAAGCAATACACACATCCTCCCTCATGATAAGCCACACTCGAGCCATCGGAGGACTTGTCCGGAAGGAGCCAGTAACAACTTTGCACCCGCTTGTCCGAGTGCACCCCGTAACCGGCAGGAAGAGTCTCTTTGTCAACAACGAATTCATGACTCGCATCTCCAACGTCAAAGCAGCCGAGTCCAGAATGTTGATTGACTTTCTGGTGCAACACATGATTGGCGGACACGATTTCCAGGCCCGTGTGCAGTGGAAGCCGCGAACGATTGTGCTGTTTGATAACAGGAACACCATCCGTAAGCTTTTTTCAAAGAGTTCCAAAATGGCTTGGTTATTGATCATTGACACTTTTCTGTTCGGGGAATAGATACTGCTGTTGTTGATTACATTGATGACGAACATGGCGCGAGTCGGCGGCACATGTTTCGACTGGCGGCCATGGCGGAAAAGCCGATTCCTGTGCGTGGGCGGGCGAGCGGGTTGATTGATTGATTGAGAGTTGCTCATCTATGGAGAGGCGAGGCGAGGCGAGGCGAGACCCTTGGATTTACGTGTACGGGGTATTACAGAATGTACAAGTAATAACTGGCCAGGGGAACAGAGGCTAGTCCCCAGGAAGCATTCTATCCTCGATAGACTGAAGGCTGAAGGAAAGTTGATGGCTTTACTTTTGCCTCCATCTTTGCCGCGTTGAAATATCTCGCCATCGCATAAAAGGAGCCTGCCTGCCTGCCTGCCTGCCTGTCGTCTTCAAACTCCCATCTTCATAGAACAAACACCACGTGCGACTACATGTACTCCGTAAACACTACCCAATACTTGCATTTGTATTCTTGCAATACTGTCACCTAATGTACGCCCCTACACGTAGACAACCAAAGTTTCTAAAATGAGCGGCTGGAAGTTCCAAGTGCTCCCTCCCGCTTTCTTTTTTCCAAATCCTGGCCCGAAGCGTTCGTGGCCGATGAAGGCTTTCACCACATTTCTTCTCTCGGTGTTACTCAAGCCGCTCGTTCGCTCGTTTCTTGAATCCCATTTTTTCTTTCTTTTCTTCGTTTCACCCAGCCACTTTTATTATTTCCCCCCCCCCCTCCTGTTCTTGCTTCTTGCGTCGTACTTGCGGCGCGTGCATACCAGCATACCAAGTGGTACAAGTACGCAGGAGGCTGAGGTTGAACGATACTTGCACGTACGGAGTACACGTTACTCTGTATGCCGTGATATGTTGAGGCGCGCGCATTACTTTTGGCGCCCACCTCAACAACACGCTTTTCTTTCCATTACTTTGACAGGGTTTCTGGGAAAACAAGGCTCTCTTCGTCTCTACGGAGTATACTTTGGCTGCACGTAGGATGTACGTTTGAATGCTGTGCATGGCGCACCGACTACGACTACGCCATGACCTCTTTCGCCGGTCCCCCCCCCCCCTCACTTTCTCTCTTGCGTTTACTGGTTTCCATGCCTTTTTTTTTTTTTTTTTTTTTTTTTTTTCGGCGAGGTTGTATGCACACAAGCACACGCACACGCACACGCACACGCACAAGCACGAAAAAGCGAAAGAGCTGCAAATAATACAGGAATGGGGTCCTTCTTTTTGAGCACCAGCGTATGGGCGTCTAGTCTGTCTGGCTACGTTGCTCTGACCCCATGTGCAACTCTTTAACGTTGTACTGGGGGCCGTGGCCGTGGCCGTGGCCAGCCCATCCTCCCATGCACAGAGTACTACTATGCGCGCGCATTCTCATGTGCGTCGCTCGGTGCGGCTTCACGGGTAGATGCCAGTGCTTTGACTCCTCCTTGACGAGTGCCTCACCACCCACCTGAGCATGAGCAAGTTGGTATCGCAGCATGAATGCTTCTGCACCGAGCATTTATCCGTCTAGTTTACTCCGTACTTGTAGACGCAAGTTATTGCTTTTATTATTCGTCTGGTCTGATCGCTGATCGACCTTGCATACACGTCAAGTAGAAGAGAAAAAGAAAGGCAACGATAAGTGTACAAGTACTCAGTACGTGTAAGCTACGGAGTATTTGACGGTGGCAATTCGCGATAGCCATCAGTCAACCTGAAACCCCGTCCGTCCTTTTCCTTCTTCCCAACCTTCTTCTTCCAATGGCACCGTCTTCAAGGGTACATGCAGTATTACAAGCATTCTTCCTTTTTGGGGGCCGGAAGAAGAGGAGAGAACCGGGGGGTCAATCAAGCACCGTCGATCTTCCATCTAAACTAAACTAGTAGAAGTCGGGCCATTTTTGGCTGCTTTTTAGCAAAGAACATGCCCCTCTTGTCTGCGCGCCACACCAGCACACCGATTTCGTCGGCAAACTTGGCACACGCCTCGTATTCGGCGACATCATCAAAGTCCTTGAATAGGAAA
>JADHKT010000162.1:0-51986 GCA_019925285.1 Graphium sp. VPRI43844
GCAAGGGGGGAAATTAAGACAAGAGGAAATCATCATTTGGCAGCGGGGTGCTTGATACAAATAACTTTCAAGTCTTTGGATTAGAATCGATTTCTCAGCAACCGGATGTCGCCGCTCTACAGGCAGCGGATTTTAGCACGAAGCCCCGAGAGACCCTCAGTTGTTCAGTTGTTACACCGCTCAAGTTCAGCGGCGGTGTATTGTAGTCGACCGCTGACGGTGCTCCGTCACTCTCAATCATTTTGCTTCGTTTCACGGCTAGCTGGCAGGCCGAGTGTACGGTACGGCCACCTATTCCGGCGACCGCGGTTCCGTACGTCGCCGTCACGGGGAGTAGATGGCTCTCACCACGGACAGCAAAAACATCCTTAAGACCTCGATCACGCGGGGCTTTCCTGTACCGCCTTCGCCGCCGGCGTATTGGAAGTGTTGCAGGCCCAGCTCGGTACCCGCACTGAGAGCCCCGGGCTGCTTGTCGAGGAAAGTACAGACGCGATCGACTCCCATCGCCCGCAACCTATTCAGTGTCCAAACTTCGCAAACTTCATTGCGGAAACACTCGTCTGCTTTTCATCGCCACCGGATCTCCTGCAGAACTACGCTGGCATCCTGGAGGTACTGGATCAGAATTCGATGCTTGCCGTCGCCACAACCAACAAACAACAAATTCGAATCGGCCAACACTTTGGGTTGTTTGTTGACTGGGGGAAGGGGGGGGGTGGCTCCTTCATGGCCCTACCCAACAACTCAAGCGACAAACCAAAACAACTTTGAGCACCCTTCAGCGGAACTACGGAACTACGGAACTAACCCCGAACGAGCCTTGATAACTCTCCCTGATTTGAAAGACAGCCGGGCCCTGGCATCCTGCTACAAAGCGAACTTGATAGATGACTTGCTGCTCTGGCCCCAGAGGCTATGGGACCAAGCCGATTATGAAGAATAGTATCCGGGGATCTACGGATACTTGACTCGCGGGGAGAAGGCAATTGAAGCTCTCTCGAAGATAGACCGGAAGAGAATACGAAAGTAGGTTTTGAAATATTGAATCATGAATGGATTGTTAATCTATCAAGAACTTGACGAGTCTTTCGCACTTTGCGCTGTCCCTTCAGCCGCTGCTGGGATTCTTGATAAAAATATCGGATTATGGAAGAACTCGCGAATGGCCATTCGCCTTTTCTATAAAGAGTCTTTGTTGGTACGGAACCGCAAAATTTCTCTGGCCTCTATTAAGCACAAGTATCTTTTCCATGACGGTATCATAAACAGCGGGCATTTCATAGACGCTTCCTCTCCCAGCTGACGCTATTTACTAACGATCGCCAATACAAGAAAACAGCCTGACCAGATATCTGCAATACCTCGGGGAGGGAGGAGAAGCGGTCCGGTTTCAATAGAGATCTTAGACTAGGTTAGAAGACCTATAAGAGTGGAGTTTAGATATTGTTGGCTTGATTGCAGGCATGACTTCGAAGGCATTTGTTATTAACCAGAGGGGATAATTACTGACTTAGTAAAAAAGGTTCATGCCGAGCAAGAAACCAACGCGATGGATGATTTCTTCGGGTTGAGGCTCGGTCAATGCATCAGTACGGTAAGATAGAGCCTACGTTCGAGGCGTCGACAGCGCTCGCCGGCTTCCTTGTTCTGGACTAAAAAGAGATGCCCCTTTCCAAATAATAAGAGCTCAAGGCAATTAAGACGTAAACAAACAAGATTCTCCATGGCGATGTATATGGTCATGCTAGGAGCATCCCGTTAAGAGGTAACGACGGCCTGGCTCGATAGGGCTGCTTTGTCCGCTCGATGCCTAATCGTGCAAGAGTGGCCGTTTCGATGGTACGAGCCCCCCGAGGCGATACCGATTCCTTTGCATTTGGCGTTTGGTGCATCATGCCACGATTCACAGACGCCATATGAAAATCAATCCGCATCACACGCTGGGTCTCTGCACACCAGGTAAGGTTGCCGTCGCTTTGGTCATCTTCATCGTGGAACCCTAATGCTTCCAGCTCACGCACCGTGCGCTGCACTTCCACGTGCATGTCAATATCCTCGCGAGGCAGGACGATCTGCGCATGGTATACCAATGGGCCGGCAAACGATAGGAGCAAGAGGTGTGAGATCAAGCTGCAGTCGTCCATCGGATATGGGATCTCCAGTTCGACGACCCCAAGGCAGACCGGAACCAAGCGTCCTTGCTGGTCGTGGAGGTCGTCGTACACCTTCTTTTCGCGTTCAAGGCTACGGTGCCGGCCGTATTCGACACCCTTAGCGACAAGCGTATAGCCATATCCTGTAACCGTAATCTTGAATAATGTCCCGACTGCGCCACGGAAGCCCTGTTCCGAGAGGCACTCGCAATCTCGCTCGGAATTATCAAGAATCTGCAATTTTACGAGCTTGCACATCTGAGCGGCCGAGAGGGGATGGCCACCTCCGTCCAGGGAGTCGCAGCTCGCCTGGGCATGGATGACGACATTCGGGCACTGCGGATCGAGTTCTTGGTCATTGGCCAGGCCCAGGAGACAAGCCTGGGTGCAATAGGGCAGGATAGGCTTGTAGGAGGACGGGTCGAATGGTCCCGGTAAGGAAGGGCATGTTATTCTACTAAGAGCAGAAAAGCGTGCCTTCTTCAAGCAGTGCTCCTGGCCACCGCGAGCGTCGGAAGGGGGAGACAGTTGTCGCTTGAGGGGAGACGGATTGCGAGGTCGGTACACCGGGCCAGAGATAGGCGCACGGGCCCTGTGGGACGCAGCCGTGCTGGGCCCGGGGTCGCCACCGTCGTCGTCGTCGTTCTCGTCGTCATCATCTCGCTGACGCCGTCCAAGACGACTCCGAGGTGGGGAAATACTTCGCCTCAAATGACGGGGTAGGTCGGGAAATGGGACTAGGCTTGACAGCTGCATGCTCCGTGTGCGTGGTGACCTAGCAACAGACTCAAAAGCTAATAGCGCCAAGCTACAGAGCTGGGAGACAGCCAGGCGCGAAACATCGCCTTCAAATCTGCCATCCTGGGTGCCCTCGTTATTATCCTCGCTACGACCTTCGCTACTTTCCTCACTACCGTTCGTGCAGTCGCCACCAGAGATCAAAGATGGATGTGGGAATAGCGCCGCGTGGTACAGTAGTGTGGTATGGTCCTCACAAGGAATATGAAGGAAGAAGAAGGTTTCTCCAGTGACTAGGTAGCCGTATTCAAGGCCGGATGTAACCATGTAGTGAAATGTCTGGGTGAGGGCGTGGGCAAGATACACGATACTTGGGACCTTGGGAGAAAACTCTGCTGGCGATGCTGGCGATACTGGGGCCGGGGGGGACGCTGTCGCTGCTTCATCTTCTATTGATGTGGTTGGGCTAGCCGTCGGGGCCTTTTGTTTTTTCTTTGCGTTCCGAGCTAGCCGCAGCATGATATTCTCGGGGATCGGGGCGTTCAAACAACGCTGCACCACAGCCGCGCGCAATCGGTGGGCTGGTTTATGTTCCCCGACAGTGACGCGGCGGGTTGCGTATCTCGTCTCCGAGCCGGAATCTGATTGATGGAGTAAGTGCTCACTGGAGAGGACCAGGCAATCGGGCCGTGTTTTTGTTTGTGGTTTCGTTCTAGGAGCGAGATCCTCGCCGAGGCCAGTGGCCTCTTGGTCTAGGTCTGGGGTGGCAGTTTCTTCGGGGGGTTCAGTGTGCTGGCCGTCTCTTGCTTGCCAGTTGACAGTCAAGTTATCAAACAGGACCTCGTGTGGTAGATGGCAAGCGGTGAAGTAGGCGTTCAGGATGATCTGGGCAGGCCGCTGGATCGTTTGATGAACGAACAGATGTGTTTTCGGCTCGCACAGAAACGAGTCGCTCTCGGTAAAGGCTAGGGGCAAGTCCTGCTTCAACTGCTCGGCAATTGATGCGACAAAGGCCTTGGAAGGGAGCGAAGTCTTATTGCTGAGGGTGGTTTGAATGCGCTGGAAAGCATCAGTGTGGAGGGTTTCGAATTCGGGCCACGGTCGCAGGGCAAATGGGTAGTACTTTCCAACGATTGAAGTCTGGCCAGAGGTTGTCGATTTCGATTTGGCGCCCTCGGATAAGGTCGTGGTGCGTCCGAGAGAAGACGGTAGAAGACGGCCGAGCAGGGGTGTTAGGTCAGCGACGGCAACGAGGAAGTCGGCTAGTGAGAGATCTACAAGTAGACACCGTGGAGTACATGTAAGCAGTGGTTTAAAAAGAGAGGTCAACAGATTCGGTGACAGACCTTGACGAAATTGTGCCAATTCTGCATTTTGTCGTGTGAGAGCAGCCAGGACAGAAGCAGCCTCTCGTCGCTCTTCCTCTCGTTCGCGTCGTTCTCGTTCTGCACGTTCCTCTGCTTCCTCTCGTTCGCGTCGTTCTCGTTCGGCACGTTCTTCTGCTTTCTCTCGTTCACGTCGGTCTTGTTCTGCACGCTTTTCTGCTTCCTCCCGTCCTCGTCGCTCTTCCTCTAGACGGCGTTCCGCATCTATTCGATATTGCTCCGCCTCCTGGAGTCGCCGGAGGATATCCTCGAAGCTAGCCGTATTTTCGGGCGTTTCTTTAGATGCCATGCTTTCGGAACGAAAGTGTGTTTTGTAATTAGGTCCCGTAACGACTTCCCCGCGACGAATGCTTTCGGAACGAAAGTGTGGAGCACGAGCTCGCGCTTTCCTAATCTCATCTTAGACCCATAATAAATTCAAGTGATTTGATCACGTGATAGAATATTAGGTACGTACCTCTCTGTTGCGTTGGGGAGCTTGACGCGGACCAGAGGTGCCTGGGCTAGGCTCGCCTGAAGCTTATTGTCTTCAACACAGCTCCAGCCTTGCCCATCATTCACCTCTCGCCCTTGCCCAGAGACCACAGCCTCGACTCATAACCTGCGACTCAGATCACTCTTTTTGATTCCTAGATCCATTGCTCACATATCTATAGCCATAGAGTCGAAATGGCCTACAACTTCTCCTTGACCACATTCTCCCCTAGGTAAAGTCCTGCCTCTCAATCATACACTAAGTCAGAATTGTTAACATTGCGACAGTGGAAAACTGGTACAAATTGGTAGGTGCCTATGCAAGCGATATTATCCTGCAAATGGGTCGAAACACATGCCCAACGAGATCGGTCGGTAGCTGACGAAACAAACGCAGAATATGCTTTAAACGCCGTCAACCAGGGTGTCACAGCTGTTGGCATCAAAGGTATGAGCTGCAGTTGTCATATCCCAGCAAAATTAACGCGAACAAATTATTGATCTCTATCTGCTATCTAGCCACGAATGGCATTGTTCTCGCGACAGAGAAGAAATCCGCATCCCCCCTCGCCGATCCTAGCTCGCTCTCCAAGATCAGCCTCGTGACTCCAAATATCGGCATGGTATACGCAGGTATGGGTCCTGACTATAGAATTCTCGTTGACCGCGCCCGCCGAGTCTCGCACACTGGCTACAAGCGAATCTATAATGAGTACCCCCCAACCCGGATATTGGTTCAAGATGTCGCTCGTGTGATGCAAGAAGCTACGCAATCCGGCGGTGTCCGCCCTTACGGTGTTAGTCTCCTTGTTGCCGGTTGGGACGAGGGTATCTTACCAGAAGATGAGGAGGAAGGAACTGCCATGGTGACGGACGAGTCAACTGGCGAACTCAAGAAGAAGCCCTCTGGCAAGACTGGTGGTGTGCTTAAGGGTGGTCCCATGTTATACCAGGTCGACCCGTCTGGCAGCTATTTCCCTTGGAAGGCAACCGCGATCGGAAAGTCGGCACCTGCCGCGAAAACATTCCTCGAGAAGCGTTATACGGAGGACCTTGAACTTGAGGATGCAATCCATATTGCCCTGCTTACACTAAAAGAACACATCGAAGGCGAGATGAATGGTGAGACCATTGAGATAGGTATGTGCAAATTTTCCGTTCTTTTTTAAACATACAACCCGACTACCTTTGCATATGGAGCCTTCTGACATGGCGTACAGGTATTGTCGGTCCGCCTGCAGACCATTTGTTGGGTGTGGAGGGTGTGGAGGGAGCCAAGGGGCCTCGGTTCAGGAAATTGACGCCTCAGGAAATCGATGACTACTTGACCAGTCTATAATGTAGAACACCATGTATGGCGGAATGGTCGAGATATGGAGTGCGATAAAAGCTAGGATGGGCGGGTATTCTAGAGTTTAAGGGGTGTGCATTTGTACCATAATGAATATTTCAGAGGACTGATCAAGCAAACCCTGTGCTTCGCTTTTATTGTGCTATCTCAACTTGGTCATATCACTTCCCGCATGGCCAGGAGTGGCGAGAAGTATAAAACTTGTCCTTGGTCCTGCCGCAACACCTTTAACGATTTGGTTGGTTTCTAGAGGAATATGGACCTTTGTCCACTCATGTACCCAACCTCTATCTATGGTCGCCCGCCCTTTGCCGAGACCAAGTTGCCCACTGGAATGATCTCCACGGACGAACACCTCCCCCCGCCTTGTTAAGACCACGACATGGCTCTCACCAACGGCCACATCAGCCAAATCTTCATCAGCACCATCTTCGTTTGTAGGAGGATCCAGGGGGGTCGGCTCCGCGGAGAGACCGGGGAACGCACTTGTCCGACCTGGACGGCCGCCACCCCAGACATAGACATCACCGCCGACCGTTAGTGCCGCGAGTGTGTGACCTGCAGCGGAAAGCTTCGTGATTGGTCCTGTTGGCAGGTCGTTGAGCCAGGATACTTGTGTCAGAGCTGGGTTCGATGGTTGATCGCTTTCGTGTTTGAAGTCAGTTTGGCTCAACTGACTTTCTTTTTTTCTCTGAGTAGTAATTGGAGACTGAAAGAATGATAATATTCTTTTCAAGAACGAAGTGAAGTAAAAGGATAAAAGTGACTCACGTATCCTCGTATGAGCATGACAGGCATTCGGGAAAGCGTGGGTCGCCACTGACCCAGACAGTTCCGTCTTCTAGTAGGGCTGCAATGCCGGCTTCGTATGCTACAAGCTGCGCTACTGGGACATCGAGTCTTGGATTGAGCTGTATCTCATGTCCCGAGGATCTGTTGCAGAGTTTTGAAAGCGATATCGGAAGGCCTGAAGAAGCTGGAATATTTTTATGTGTATGTTAGCCACTTAACTATGATTTTATATATCCTACCTTCCTCGGGGATGAACTTCTTTTGTTTGTAGGATATGATTGGGAGTCAAACTTACCTATATGCGATAATCGACGTCCTGCCCCGGTTTCAACCTCCAGCAAAGATTGTTCAAGACGATCTTTTGAAAGAGGGGCTTCGAGGAGTTTCCCTTCTGGTTGGCCGGCGAGAAGGATTCTGTCGTCGCTTTGAACTACATGAAGTATAGGGCTGTCAGGTCCACGTTTTCCCTTCTAGGAGAAGAAGGCGGTATTGTTTGGCTCTGTGTTGATACCAGACGTGTTTCAATATACATACCAAGGGTGTAGGACAGACGTGACACAGGTGCTAGGATCTGATTGCTACTGAGGACCTTTGTAAATGTGAAAATGTCATCTTCCCACCGATCGCTAGCACCTGGACCCTTTTCATCAAGCCCGCTGGGTTGTGAAAGGTTCAATTGGCCCCAGGCATTAAAACCAGTCGCTAGAAGATCCATTGCGTCTGATCAAGCATGAATTCTGTATAGTTCTGAATGGCAACATACAAGAGGGTATTATTTTGATATACTTTATGCTTGGATCCTGAAGCTCCAGGACCTTGAACTGTAGAACAGAAAAACGGAAGCTATCTTCATGGTGATTAGTCAGTTTCGCTTCTTGCGAACTGGCCCCCAGACGGATGAGTAGATATCAAGGGGTTGAGGTGGTCTGCTTTCATACCGTAAGAGAAACTGATCATCGTTAAATTGCCTTTTTCTAGATTAGAAAAGCCAAGATTTTGCGATAGCAAGCTGTGGCAGAGCCTTGGGATTAAGATTCGTCGTTTTCGCGTCTGTGAGGCTTACATTGAGCATAATTGATAAGTTTATGAAGCCCTGTGCTGCAAAATGACGAGGTTGCCTATTTACGAAGCTTGAGGCAACAGTCTGGACGGATAAAGTGCCAAATATGCCCCTCAGTGTATGAGGCCACAGGTTGAGCGTCATGCCCTCCCACCACATCCCTCCCACCCCCCAACCAATATAAATTGAAGATCTCAGAACATCATAGTTGAGAATACAACCATTGCCAGTTCGAAAATTACCCGAGAACCTGCAAGGTGAGGCCACTACACGTAGATGTCAAATCAACTACGGAGTACAACTTGCCCACCAATCAGTCTCGATACGCTCTAGGGTTTGATGGCTAGACTGCAGTGACTGTCTGATCTTTCGAATGCAATTTACAAGAAAAAGAAAAGAAACCAATGTGATTCCGAAGATCGGAGAATGCAGGCATAAAAGGACCACGACGAAAAGGCATAAAACAAAGTTCCTTGCAAAAGTTCCAGAAACCATTATGTCCGCCGCCCCTCCCGTTTAACAAGCCAAGCAAGGCAGAGCTGACTCGGTGGCATCACAAAATGAGGGACGGTAGAGAGGTAAAAAGCTAGATCGTACTCTGAAAGGGCGTGGAAAATTCTCTCAACGTATTTTGCATCTGCTAGGAATTTTTAACAATAGTGAGACCGAAGAGGCTGATATGGTTGAATCATTATGTGTGGCGATGTATGGAGTAGGCGCACGCAGGAGGACTACCACCAAAGTGGCTACCTAATATCAAGTATTAAATATTGGATATAGGCTTCCCACCTTGCTACCATTCTTCATCTTGGCAGCAGTGAAGAAGCAGTGAAGAGCGGGGGCGAAAAGAAGACGCACAGAAAGCTGACTGGCATACTTGTACGTGTTATCGCGTTGTTAGTGCATCGATGCCTCACTACTAGTGGTTGGGCTGCATGAAATTTAGCACCAAACTAGTGTATGTACAGAGCATGCTGGGGCCTGGCCTGGCCAGACAACAGATCACTATTACCAATTTGTATCGATTTTAGCATTACTTACCAGAGTCCTGGGCCTCACATTATTCAAGGGCAACGCAATACTTTTCTGGTTATATTTAGTGTTTTTATGTCTATCCTTCGCCCGTTGTCGGTTTATTATCGGACGGGATGATACAGAGAAGAAAGTTGGTGCATCTTCCTACTCCGTATGGAGTATCCAAGTGCCTGTCCGATAATCCACTTCACCTATTTTACCCACTGTTTGCCCTGTATTAATCTCGGAATCTCAGTGGAGGAAAAGAAAAAAAGAACAACCCGAGCGATTGGCCAGTCCTGTTTCTCGCAGCCTGCCCCTAAACGAAAATATCGAGTACAACCACATCGCCACATCGCTTTCAAACGAACCTCATACCTTCCTGCCTGCTCCTCGATCACCCCTTGTTTATCTCCGAAGTCGCTGCCCATATAGCATAGGAACTTGAAGTTGATGTCCCATTTTTTGCAGCAAGAAGCCTTGCTCTGACTGCATCGCTTCTTACTTGACTATTTTCGCTTCGCCCATACGCCCATACGCCCATAGTCCTCGTCAGCAACCTGTTGTTGCCTTGTGCACAAACGCTGCATAGCTGAGAACGGGACTTTTGATCGGTCACTCTGGAGCTAATGCGCCTGGCACACAGCAAGACCCTCCGACTGGCTCATGTACAAGAAAGGACAACCAACATCCTGCAGAGAGCCTGATAGGTTAAATATCAGAAAACCCAGTTAGTGTTGAAACTCTGCTGCCTTACCTCCCTCGCCCCGCTCCGTGAAAATCTCAGGCTGCCAGCATACACCTCCTTGTCCTGACTCATTCTACTACCCATCTTCTCCGCCGCGTTTCCCTCCCCTTCCGGAATGCACATCTGCGAAGCGGCATCTATTATGACACCTCAGACAAGAGATCCACTCTCGATCCTTTTCATCCCCCCTGGTGTCAACCGAGAACCGGAGACCACAATGCGACACGACACGAGTTTGGCGGGCCGCTGCTAATTAGACCCATTTGACTCACATAGATCGGTTAGTTGTCTTGCTACCCGGCTAAGACTTGTTGGCCGAGTTCTACGGGGAACTGGATAGACTTCTGGGCCCTTCGAAATGAATACTACCACGTGGAGCGGTGCCCCAACTGCCGTAGAAGAAGATGACTCTGTAGATGTTCAAATGCTAGACGTGGGCCACCCTATCCCCTACTCGGAACATGATGGCTCTACAGAAGGAGAGCCACCTCCCCCGACACAGGATGCCTTGCAAACGGCCCAAACAATCATGTCGCGAGCATACCAGTTAGAAATGTTTGAAGAGAGCTTGAAACGCAATGTTCTCGTTGTTGTAAGTTGAATCTACTGCCACCAGGATGGCCTGCCCGCACGCCTTGATAATCTACAACTAGTTGACGTTTCCACCCCTCTAACAAATTCGATGCGCAGATGCCCACTGGCACTGGAAAGACTCAAGTGTAAGATGCGCTACTTGAATGTACAAGCAATGGAAGCCTATCCCAGGCATTTCCAAACCCTCGCTTGGGAGGGGGTTCTATATCATTCTTCGGCCGGCGATAGGTTCTGACCCATACCATAGGGCTGTTTTAAGAATAAAAGCGGAACTTGAGCGTTCAACGACAAAAAAGGTTTGTCCATGCCAAAATATGAATCAGTCCGCTCCCACGATCCTTGACTATCGCCCTAGGCGCATGCGCTTATTTCTCTTTTCTATATTTAGCGCATCTGGTTCCTTGCGCCAACGGTGATGCTTTGCGAACAGCAGGCCGAAGTATTACAAACACAGATCGCCTTTGCCCAAGTTCGTGTGCTGAGTAGCAAGGATGGCGTTGAGGCATGGAGCAGCCTTCGTATATGGGAAGCCGCGTTGCACAATATTAGAATAGTTGTGTCACCACCACAAGTTCTCCTGGATGCCCTGACGCATGCTTTTGTGAAGATGGAATCCCTTTCCTTGATGGTGGTCGACGAGGGTGAGTTCCTCTTCGTTACACAAAGCCATGCATTCGCCGCAGAACCTGCGCCTCTTAAATACGGGGCTCGCTCTTTTATTTTAAAGCATACGAACCACTACTGACCGCGTCCACGTACAAGCCCACAACTTCCGCAGCAGAAGCCCAGGAGCTAGGATCATGAGGAACTTTTATCATCCCAATAAAAGGGACGGTCTCCCCATTCCTGATATCCTTGGACTATCGGCAACGCCCAGCATGACGGCAAGTCTGAAAAGTCTGGAAGAAGTCGAAGAAGTCCTAGATGTCGTTTGCCAGAGCCCAGTACTGCATCGCGACGAATTGCTCTCCATGTCAAAAAAACCAAAACTACGGCCTGTCCTGTATCGAGTTGACGAGCCTCCTGCGTGCTCCAGTGTTGAAAGCCTTCGGAGAGTATATAGAGGGCTCGACATCGATGAAGACCCTCATGTTCGTGCTTGGCGCGCCGACGGCAGTGAACAAAGCAAAAGAAAGCTTGAGGTTGCTATCGAGAGAAGGAGAACACCTTGTTTCCATCAGATTGAGTCATTCTACAACCGAAGCTTGCGCATACTCAAGGACATGGGGCCCTGGGCTGCTGAATATTATATCTCTGAAGTTCTTCGCTTCATTGGCGATGCCTTGGAGACAGAAGATGACACTCTTGACTGCCCGCTCAAGGCTGAAACCAAGAACTACCTGCGATCCAAGTTAGCGATGGTACAAGTCAAAGCCCCTACTCTCCAGTCTCTCACCCCGGATCGCATTTCTGACAAAACACGTGTTCTCATCAATGAATTGAATTCACACCCTAAAGACACCGTCGGAATTGTGTTCGCTAAAGAGAGAGTTGTCGTAGCGGTCCTAGCGCATCTTCTTTCGGCCCATCCAGCCATCCGCGCTAAATATCGCGTGGGTAGCATGCTTGGCCTAAGCGCATCTGCCTCCAGGGCTACTGGAATAAGCGACCTTACAAGAGGTGGCGGAAAGAGCCTTTCCAATCTTCAAAACTTCCGCTCTGGTCAGATTAATCTCGTTGTTGCAACTAGTGTTTTGGAGGAAGGCATTGATATCCCCGCATGTAACCTCGTCATTAACTACGATGACATGGAGACCCTCAAAGCCTTTATACAACGGCGCGGCCGTGCGAGGATGAGGGACTCTACACTTGTTATCATGCAAGAATGTTCATTGGCATCGCCTAAGAATTGGGAACAGATGGAAAGCACCATTCAACAAGAGTATGATGACGATATGCGAGAAATTCGACGTCTCGCCGAAATCGAAAACTCAGACATGTCAACAAAGGAAATGACGTTTACGGTCGAGGCTACTGGTGCGAAGCTCGACATGGATAATGCAAAACAACACCTCGAGCATTTCTGTGCTGCTCTCTCTGTTGGAGAATTCATTGATGCACGCCCCGACTACGTGATCAGGGAAGAGTCCTCAAATGGCACCGTTTTGGTCAGGGCCAAAGTCATCCTTCCCAAGTTTATACCTGAACATGTTCGTTTTGCAGAGTGTTCTAGGCCATGGCCTTCGCAGAAGAATGCAGTCAAGGATGCTGCTTTCCAGATTTACGTCAACCTGTACAAGGCTGGCTTAATAAATGACCACCTACTGCCGTTCAGAAATACGGAGCCCGAACTGGGCATTGAAACTCGCGCATCTATGATCGAGACTGCCGGATATACTTCTCCTTGGCACGACATGGCCTATTTGTGGGGAGTGACGGATTGTCTTTGGAATTATCGTCTTCGCGTCGTAGACAATGAGGATAAAGTCCAGGGGGAATACTGGATGGTTCTTCCAACTCTTGTCCCCTGGCTGACACCGATTAAAATGTTTATCGATGAGAAAAGAACATGGACGGTTTTTTTTGATCGAGGAACCAAGTGCCGCCGAACGCGCCATGATATTCAAGAAGTGGACCAAACGGCAGTCCTCCTATGGCTAGCATATGGCCACCGAAACAGGCTCATTCGGAAGGATGGGCAGTTGGTTGTCAGGTTTGTGTCACGGGACGATACTCTAACCTTGGATCAGCTAGAAGGCCGCCCGGCTGTTTTGGAAGAGCTAGAGCATCTCATCCAAGAGACGATAGTTGTGAGGGATACGGCCGGGCACCCCTATAGATGTTGTGGCGCAGTTCCCGGAAAGCCCCCTGTAGGATCAGTTCGACGACCTTTCAGAGGTTACGAGGAGGCCCCCGAGAATGAACCCTATCTCACATTGGAAAAGTGGCCCCGTCGGACCGATTTCTTACACCGACTTGGCAACGGGGAGAAGCCCAGTACATCCGCGAAACAGTTCACCGCCGTTCTCCCTCTTTCCTGGGCCCGGGTTGATACTATTCACCTGAAGCATGTTGAGTTTGGGATGATTATCCCACCAATCCTCCACGAGATCGAAGTGCAGCTCCTCTGTCATAAACTCTCAGATACGATACTAGGGCCATTAAAGTTTCGAGATCACACCCTCATCCGCAGAGCCATCAGCTCTCGCTCGGCAGCAGAGCCATACGACTACGAAAGACTTGAGTTTCTAGGCGATGCAATTCTCAAATCCTGCGCAGCGATCAATGTGGCAGCACATCGTAAGTCTGTCTAGATTCATGCCCCTTCATTGGAGAGTCAATGACTGACAAATTCAAGACTTGGATTGGCCCGAGGGCTACTTGAGTATGGCCAAGGATCAATTGGTATCGAACGCACGGCTTTTTCGGTCAACCGTAGACAACGAGCTAGACAAGTTCATACTCCATCACCCATTTACAGGACGGAAATGGAAACCCCCATACGTGGCCGATTTTGCCAAGGAACAGCCAAGCGGAACAAGCAACAACAGCAGCAACAACAACAGCAGCAAGAAGAATAAAAAAGTGCAATCCACAAAAACCCTGGCAGATGTTGTGGAGGCTTTGATCGGTGCCGCTTTTGTAGATGGTGGCATCGACAAAGCGATCCACTGCATCTCCTTGCTAATCACCCCGGTCGACCCTTCTCAGAAATGGATAACCCCACCGGAGGGACTTGAAATCCTTAGAAGAGAAACTCGGCCTCAAGTGGCCCAGGCAGAAATGCTTAGGCCTGTAGAGGCAATTATTGGATATAAATTTACCTTGGATCAGGGCATTTTGCTCGAAGCCCTAACGCATGGTTCGTTCACCGGGCCATCGCCACGGTCACTGGAGCGTTTAGAATTTGTCGGCGACGCCATATTGGATCAGCTTATAGTTGAACGTCTGTTTGACTACAAGCGGGTCCTCTCACACGATCAAATGCACCTATACAAAACGGCAGTGGTCAACAGCGATTTCCTCTCATTCGTCGTGCTGGACCAGTACTATAATGAGGAGAGGGCAAACGTTTCCAAGAATGGATCAATAAAAATGACCGTGGTGCGTCAATCCTTGTGGAGGTATATGCGCCACTCATCAACAAGCCTGGGCATAGATGCTTTGGCAACAGAACAGCGTCATGCAGAGCTGCGAGGAGCCATTCGGGAAGCCCTTGCTACAGCAGACAGGTACCCGTGGGCTCTCCTTGCACGCTTAGAGGCCAAGAAATTCTTTTCAGATCTTTTCGAGAGTATCCTCTGCGCCATATGGATCGACTCGGGCAATTTGGAGACTTGCAGGGACTTTTTGAAGAGAATCGGCGTTATAGACTATCTCATGTGTTTGGTCGACAGGGGTGTCAACGTGATGCACCCAAAGGGAGAACTCAGTCAGCTTGCAGGGGACCAACGAGTCAAATACGTGGTGTCCACCAGGGAAAGCAAAGATGTCGAAAGCCTCCGTAAGGAGTATCTCTGCGACGTGCTGATAGGTGAGGTATGCTTTGCATCCGTGGACCAAGGCGTCAACCGTGAAGAAGTGTGTTATAAGGCCGCGGAAGCCGCAGTGAAAAAATGGAACAGCAGAACACATTGACATACTGGCTGGATTTTAGCGACGTAGGGGAGGTCAGACTAGAACCTGGTGATGCTGCATCTAGACTAATCATGGCATGGATAGAATGGATCTCTGATAATATTGGCCAGCCTGTGGACCGAATACATACATCAATTTATCCTCGCTTCTTTAGGGGACATTTGCTTGCATTCAGTCCATTGATCCAGTCTTTGACTTGGTACATACATTTTGCCAAACTTGACACTTATGACAAGCGTGGGGGGGGGGGGGGGGCGGGTTCGTTGATAAATAGAGATGTTCACCAGATCATTATTACTAGTGATGAAGCGGATGTAGGTACGGAGTATTCTACTGAATAGTACCACACACCTCTCATGTACTAAAGAGCTTAGTGCATAGGGTCTCTTGCATACAGACGCGCCCCCTCCCTCCCTCTCTCTCTCCCCCTCTCCCTCCATCTCTCTCTGGCACACGCACACATATACAATTATACGTACACATTAATATAACAATAATTGCACCTCTTCTCAACAATCATATTCCGCGTGAATTCTCTCGGTATTCCTAGGTGAATCACTGGTATGAAATGCCCCCGCCACAAAATTGTTATCGATAAGGTACCGATGGCTATCGATAACGATTTTTTGTACCAAAAAAAAAAAAAATACTCCCCCACCAGAAGAAACCCAACGACAATCTGCCATCTTATGTTCCAATTCCATATTGAGACAACAAAGAGTTGGATGACAAGATGGCTACCCTGTCTTTGGATGACAAGTTAGCAAAGATCAGGTCTCCTGGTCTTCAAAGCCAACAAAAAGTATGGCGGAAAACTCAAAAATTTCCCCTCTACCGCCCCCCCCCCCCCCAAGTGAAGGCTATACTAACCAATTCTTCGAATGTTAGAATGTCGTCGTCCTGACCGCCGTCGAATCGACACTCCAAGAGCAAAAATCTCCCAAGACCCCGACGAGCTACTTTGCCGCCTTGCTTGCCCTCCTAGGTCAGGCATCGACCAACGGTGCCCTCAACCCTGAAGTCGCTTCATCTATTGTATACCTTCTCAACGTCGTCACCCCCCACACGCCGCAACCTCTCCTCCGCGCAAAGTTTACCCAGATCTTGACCCACCTCTCCTCCGTCCTCACTCATCCAAATGCCGAGCCAATACTCCTCCGCTCCTCAATCGGATGTCTGGAATCTCTTCTCTTGGCCCAGGACATGACGGCCTGGGAGCTCTCCGCATCCGTCGTCGGTCCGCGGAGTGCTGTGATTGGCCTTCTCGGCCTTGCCCTCGACTCCCGCCCCAAAGTTAGATCTCGCGCCCAAGAGGCCCTCAAGAAGGTTCTCAAGAACCCACCGCCAAGTCCCGCCGTCGACCACCCCGCCGCCGACATGTGCGCCCAGGTCGCCATGACGAAGCTCGAGGAGCTTGCCGCCCTCGCCACGCAAAACCGCAAGACGCAACGCAAACATGACAGCGCCCACGATCCGGCCATGATCCATGCACTACAACTCATCAAGACAGTTGCGAATGCCAGCGGCGGATGGCCCTCCAAGACTATCGAGCCCCTTTGCGAACTCCTCCTTGGCATCGCCAAAACTGGTAACGAGTTCATGACCATAGCTACTTTCGAGATCTTTGAGATGATCTTTGCAGGAATGGCCGCTGATGAAACTGCCTCGACCAAGCTGCCGCGCTTAATTGAAATCATTTCCGAGCTTCGACCCTCCCCTAACGATACCCAACTCGTGCCACCGTGGCTCGCCATCCTTTCGCGAGGATACGATGTCTCTTCTCAACTCGAGCCCGAAGAGACCTTCCTCAAGCTTCCTGACCTCTTTGACTTGGTTGCGCAGTTCCTCCAGTCGCACGCACAAAACATTCGTATCTCGGCGTCTGAGTGCCTCGTCTCCTTCGTCGTCAACTGTGTTCCAAAGCAGGTCGTGGTTGAGCCCTCCATCTACGACCAAAAAGTCTTAGAAAAGATCGCCAAGACAGCCGAAACCCTCCTTGGACTTCAGTATCAGGCCGCCTGGCTAGAAACTTTCAATGTGCTGGGAGCCATGTATGACTCGCTTCGGTGGACCGCCTATCCCGTGATGCTCAATATCACAAAGACAATTGGAGAGATTCGAGGTAACGATTCCTTCAAAAAGAAGAAGCAGGCTGATGAGGTTATTGGAAAGGCAATTCGAGCCATGGGGCCCGAAGCTGTCCTCTCAGTCCTCCCTCTCAACCTCGTCAAGCCCGTCAATGGCCAGGCCGGTCGTGCTTGGCTCATGCCTCTATTACGCGACTACACTAGCAACACCAATCTGGCGCATTTCCGCAGCGAGATGGTTCCTTTGAGTGAGGCCATGTTCCAACGCGTTTTGGATCATGGAAGTGCCGAGAAGACAATGGAGGTGAAGATTTTCGAGACGCTCGTGCAGCAGACGTGGTCGACCCTACCTGGTTACTGTGATCTTCCACTTGACCTTACCGAGGCCTTTGACCAGAGCTTTGCCGAGCTTCTTGCCAACCTCCTGTATAAGCAGACGGAACTTCGACTCGACCTCTGTCGAGCCCTGCGCATGTTGGTAGACTCGAACCAGGCAATTGCCTCGATCGAGGAAGAGGATGATCTGTTCCTGCAGAGTCGAGTAACCAAGGAGACAGCGACGAAGAATTTGCAGTATTTGGGTGGCTTCGCTGGAAATATGCTTGCGGTTTTGTTCAACGTTTACACCCAAACTCTCCCACAAAGCCGTGGTCCGATCCTTCAGACTGTCAACGCTTTCTTGAGTATCACCCCCGAGCAAGAACTCATGGAAACTTTCAACCGTGTCAGCCTGATGCTCAATGAAGAATTACAGAAAGACACCCCTAAGGAAGAGAAGAAGGAGAACAGCAATAAAAAAGACAAGATGCCCTCTACAGCTCAGACCCTCATGGATCTTGTCATAACTATGTCGGCATACTTACCCCGCGAAAGCTTCTCCTCCCTTTTCGAGATCTCATCTGCGATCCTATTGAAGACCGATCAGCCCCAATTGCAGAAGAAGGCTTACAAGCTAATTCCTCGTCTCGCTGAGTCCAAAATTGGGCAAACCGCACTTGTGGAGAGGCACGCCGAACTCCAAAAGTTGTTGGTCACCAGTGCCGAAAAGGTTTCTGCTCCAGCTAGGAGAGAACGACTTGCCGCCATTGCCGCTCTACTTCCCTTCCTCCCCAACACATCCCTCGACTTCGTTCCCACCATTCTCAGCGAAGTTGTTATCTGCTGTAAAGAAAACAACGAGAGGGCGCGAGAGACCGCGTATGAACTCCTTGTCCAGATGGCTCACATGATGCATAATGCCAAGGGCACACCCATTGAAATCAGCAAGGTTTCCCACATGCCCGACGATGCGGCGCCTGTTCCTGCAAGTATCGAGGAGTATTTCACAATGGTAAGTGCCGGTCTTGCCGGCAGCACACCACACATGATCTCGGCAACTATCACCGCATTGAGCCGCGTCCTCTACGAGTTCCGCTCTGTCCTCAGCCCCGAGACCCTCGCGGATATTGTGCAGACGATGGACCTTTTCCTTACTTCAAACAACCGCGAGATCGTCAAGAGTGTCTTAGGCTTCGTCAAGATTTCCATTCTCAGCCTCCCGATCGATATGATGACGCCGCGCATGTCCACGATGGTTCCCAACGTTATCGTATGGAGCCATGAACACAAGGGTCATTTCAAATCCAAGGTCAAGCACATTCTCGAGCGTATGATTCGCCGCTTTGGCTACGACATGGTCTACAAAAACTGCCCCGAGGCAGACAAGAAACTCATTGTCAACATTCGCAAGACTAAAGAGCGTAACAAGAAGAAGCGAAACGCTTCCCGCAACGAGGACGGCGAAGAAGGAAGCGAAGACGATGAGGAAGGTGGCAAGGGCGGCCGTTTCGACAATGAATACGATGAGGCCCTCTACAGCAGCGAATCGGACGATGACGATGCCTCAGACGACGACGGTTATCGACAACAAGCTAAGAGGGGCGAGAAGAAGGGCGGAAAGGCATATATTCTCGAGGATGAAGAAGAGCCCCTCGATCTCCTCGATAAGAGAGCCCTCGCCAACATCTCATCAACCAAACCCGTCAAATTCCGCAAGCCTACCAAATCCAAGGCTAAGACAGACCACGATGGCAAACTCATTCTCGGCCGCGACGACGAAGATGACAACGCCATGGACATCGACACCGAGGGCGGAGAGTCTGGTGTAAATGCCTACGTGGCAGCCGTCAACGGCCGCGACGCAGGCCGCCGAGTCCGGGGCGGAAAACTCAAGTTCTCAAACCGCAGGGCAGCCGACAATGATGACGACGGCATGGATGACGATGACACCGCCGCTCTCAAGTCCCACTTCAGCAGCCGCGGTAGGGACAACAGGACGTCGCCGCGCGGACGTGGCGGCTTCGGTCGCGGCAGCCGGGACGGAAGAGATGACGGTGGACGAGGTCGTGGACGCGGAGGTGCTCGCGGCGGAAGAAGCGGCCGAGGCGGTATTTCCAATGGCCGGAGGGGTCTCGGCGTTGAGAAGAGGAGGGGTCCGCCTGTGTTACAGGCTGGAATTGGCAAGAGCCCGCGTAGATAGAGAGCTTTGTGTGTGAAAGAGAGGGGAGGCTTGCTTGTCTGTTGGTCATGAATATTATGGTATTCCCGGAAACTAGATTTACGTTCATGGGTGTTTATAACTCGCTTTTTCTTTTCTCATAGTTCTTTCCATCGTCTTTTATCAGTCTTCATATATCGAGAAAAAAAAAGTTTTGCTTCTTCTTCATCTATGTTATTTATTTCTCTATCGATTGATAGGTTTTACTACTGCCAGACATAAAATCATATGCTAAATCCCGCTATGGCTATTGCGGGGAAAGGGAAACGGAAACGAGGGGTAAAAAGTGTATTCTATGACTACGGAGTAGACGGCTGATGAAACGTACAAGATGGATACATAAAGAACGAAGAAACTAAGACCTGAGCTAAACCGCGACGCCTGATTAAATAACCGAAGCTCCGAATCGATAGATCCGGTAACGAGAGGGCTGAATTTCAAAATGGTGCAATGCATAATGTGATGGGAATCGCCAAGTGTGGGGATGAAAGGGAGTTGGGGGGGGGAAGCTCGTTGGATGGGAATTTAACGGAATTTGCTGACGATAACAGCAAGGATCAAAAGTACAAGGACTGTAATGATGGAGATTGTAATCACCCGATTTGTAGCCATCCTGTATTGTCACTTCGTTAGTCCAGGGTATATATATATATATATTTAAAAAAAAAGGAGATGATGAGTTTTCGGAATGGTACAGTACCTACGAGCCATCCCCCTCAAAGTCTTCACACTCCGGTCGACGTAACCTTCGCTCTCAAACAGCGCACTTTGAGTGTGCTGAATAGTCTCGCGCTGACGGTGCAAGTCAGCCAACGTGCTGGCACCAATGGACTCGGTCTCATTGGCAAGTGCCTGGCTGGCCTTGAGGCGCTGGGTGCTGCGGTCGAGCCGCTCGGTTCCCTGGAGGAGTTGTTGGCGCTGCTCGAGGAGGGCATCGGAGGAACCGGTGCCGGGTGAGTCGGTGTAGCGGGAGCCGAAGAGGGCGCTGCGGTCCGACGAGAGGGTTTGAAGGCGCGCGCGGTGCGCTTCCGTCGTGGTTTCGTAGGCTCGTAGTCTTTGGCTGACTTTGGTTTTGGCGTTTGTGGGAATGTTTTGTTTTTCTAAGCGCATTTGGCCGAGCTTTACATGCATTAACTATGGAAGAACGCTATGCATGGAAAAAAGAGGGGGGGGGGGGAATACCAGTTCATCGGCCTCTTCTAGTACTCTCTCGGCCTGCGATATAGCAGCCTTCCGTGGCTCACCACTCTGCTCTCCAATCAAATCGAGCTTCTGACCCAGGTCAGCCTCGACAAGTTTGAACTCAGCCTCGTACGAGGAGAAGAGCTCCGAGCCAGCGTCCGTGTCCAAAGGGTTCGCCATTTTGAAAGTATATATCTTTTATGGAATGTCAGAGGGCCGGGCCTGGGACGTCGTATATGTCGTCTTTCCCTTAAAGTCCGGTCCGATTCGTGGCTGCCTAGAACATGCGAGTCAAAGTTCCGCGGATATCGACGATCGAGCAAACGAATAACTCAATCTCGAGGCAAATATGAAAGCGTGATCGGAAATCCCTCAAATTGGGAACAGAAAACAAGTAAAAGAATAATTACGTGGATTGGTAGACTTGATGTGATGGCATGGCGATCAAGAAATGGCTCCAGTCCTGCTGACAAGGACCCCCCATTCCTTGCCTTTCAGAAACCCACATGACACGGGTTCCCAGCCACGATTCATCTACCAGCCACACTTTTCTGACGCCACAGAAAAGTTGAAGTTGGACCCACATGAGATGGACTACAAAAAGTTTTTTCGAAATTTCTTCATGCTTCGCTTTTTCCTTTTTCTCTTTTTTTTCTCTAACCATGAAAGTTACCCCCGGAAGGAAGATTATCTGGCTCGACTTATCTGTTTCGATAGGTGTTGAGTTGTTTTTACCGGGTAGAGAAAATGGCAGTTCATTCTGTCTCGGCGCTTCTCAAGAATTGGATTCCCTTTTCGATAGGTTTTCAGTCCCGTGGAGTTTCGACATCTCTTTCTCCCTAGGTCATTCCAATGTCCAATGTGCGGAGTTTGGGAGAGATGAGAACGCTAGTCACGACTATTGCAATGGTAGCATGCTACCAATAGATAATACAACAGGGCTAATGCCATGCAAAGAAGGCCATTGCCATAGTAAACTATGTATTACATAATTGGCAGCATGCTCTCGCTAATTGTGTCACTCGACTGAAAACAATGCGCCTATCGTATCGCCAAAACACCAAAAATGCTCAAAACAGACGCCACCGCTCATGCCAACTTCATTTTCTGAAGTCTCCCTTTCACTCGCTCAATGAGTCTTCCACCCAGCGTCACAATGAATATCTGTACGAGGAGAATTAATGTGCGCAGCATCAGATCTCCGAGTCCAAGAATGGGTTTTTTCCCTCTGCTGTACGTCGAATCCACGAATTCAAATGGCAGCGGCGCTCCAAGTTCTTTTGCGGCAGCCAGTCCACTGCTGAACCCATCTTCGTGGAACCCATACTTAGTCCAGGCCCCTGCGTAGCTAATACCTCGTATACCTTGAATTTGGGGGAGCCTGGCCTGTGCCCTGATAGCTGCCGGTGTATAGAGGGGGTGGGTGTAAACGAATTCGCCTTGTGTCTTCCGTGGGTCGGGCGCCTGGATGGGGTTGAGGGTGACGAGAACATCGCCAAACGTGTCACGCGGAATGTGCTGCAGAATATTCATGTTGTACGTTAGGGAAACCATGTCAATGTCACCCTTGCCAGTTGGACTCGACTTGGTGAGGTAGTTCCAACTCGTCCATGCCGCTCTACGCTTCGGTAAGAGTGACAGGTCAGAATGAAGGGCCGCCTTATTGAGGGATGTCTTAAAGGACGACATGATATCCTTCTCCAGCCTCGAGGCGGACTGCTCGATAATGGAGTACGCTTGGTCGCCGTGCGTTGCGAGTATAACGTGGTCATACACAGCGGTCGACCCGTTCTCCAATTTAAGATGCACCTTCCCATCGGAATCGTTGTTGAGAGAATAGACGGGAGTGTTGATAAAAACATGATCATTTGCGACATCTCGCATGATGGCATCGATATAAGCCTTGCTCCCTCTAGAAATCGTGAGCCACTGTGGCCGTGCCGATACAGTGTTTAGCAAGTGGTGGTTCCAGAGGAACCGGACAAGAGTGAGGACAGGAAACTCGAGGCTACACTTGTCCGGGCTCGTACTCCAGACAGCGGCCGTCATGGGAATTAAATAGTCGTTCTTGAATGCCTCCGAGTAGCCTTCTTGCTCTAGGTAGTCACCGATGGAGCCATTGAGAACGCTGTAGCCGTTAATTACCGCCTCGTCACGAGGTAAGGGTCGCTCGTCGTCCTTGATGAGGACATCGAGAGCAAATTGGTTGAAACGGATAATGTCAAACACCATGCGCCACATCCGTGGTGAAAAGAAGTTTCGCCTCTGACAGAAGACAGTTTTTAAGTTCGTGCCAGCCCATTCAAAGCGCCCTTGGTCCCGGGAAACGCTGAATGTCATTTCTGTGGGATCAATCTTGACGCCAACTGCGTTTAGAAAGTTGATGAAGTTGGCTAATGCGGTTAGTGGTCGCTCGGCAACTTTTCAGATGTTCCGGGGCGCAGGTGGGCTTACGGTAGGTGGCCGTGTTCATCACTATGAAGCCAGTGTCCACCTTTGTCGTGTACTTTCCTGTTTGCCATTCCACGGTATTGGTATGACCTCCGAGTCGATTCGATGCCTCGTAAAGGTAGACATCATGCCGTGTGTTTTTGAGTGCCCATAAAGCCGCGAGGCCAGCACACCCGCTACCCACAATTGCTATCTTCTTCCTACAACCGTATTAGTCAAACAAAGTCAATGAATTTCTACCGTCTCGGTTCCTTTTTGTTCCCATTGTTGTACCATCGAACATGCAGTTTCTATCGTTGAATGGGACGCGGACAGCACTGCAATGCAGAGAGCTGGATGGCTCACCCATCCTCCCCAACAAAACATTGCCCAGAAAGTGCAAAGCGGGGGCTGTTGAGATTGTGCCTTTTCCCATCTTCGAAATTTCGTTGACATGTCTCCAAGGGTAAGGTGTTTTTTGGGGGGGTTATAGGGAAGAGTGTTGGGTTTCTCCCTCATGGAGCGTGATATCAAGACTTACGGTTGCTGTTGGCTCGCCATATTGAATTTTGGTAGAGAGAGCGGCCGTCCTGAGGCCTGCCTGTCTGGAAGACTGGATAACAGATGACAGATGACAGCGATGAGCCAAGTAGTCAGGGACTGGTGCTAAGGGCAGAGGAAAGCAAAAAGACAGCCGGCGAAATTAGAAACGATATCTTAATGTCAGACTATTAGTTTACATATTGAAGACAATGAGTGGATAATGATTGTGCATTGAGATAGAGTGAAGAGAGAGTTTGCCCGGACTGAGCTTTTGAAACGCACCCCAGCCAAACCCCATGTTGAGGCTTCCCGGCTTTTATTGTTGGCTTCCATACGGATATTTTAGAGCGGCCCAGGCAACTGCAATAGACCAACCTGTTCAAGGTTAACAGGTGGGGGCCAGGCCTGGCCACCTGGAGAGCATGTACTTACTGACCTGAGGAAGTCGCAATCATCTCTCTCACAATAACATTGAGACGTCCTCGTTACAATATCCTTGTAGGGTATGGTATGTATGGGGCTTTTATTCCTTCTTTTGAAACGAATGAGGAATACTTTCTTCGCATGCCTTGCCTTCTTCAGTGGTTGTTCAGTTACTTACCACTGTGCGTAGAAACTTTGAAACCCCTGTAAAACAGTGCTGTAGCCGCACTCACAACAGGCTTTTGGGTACTAAAGTTGGGTCAACCTACCCCAAGTTTAGCTCAAGCAGCTCTTAATGCAACTAGTAAAACCAATTGACTAAGAAAGGGTAAAAAAAAAAAACCGAACATCACCCCATTCAGAAAGAATATCAGTATACGTAGGCCTCAACCTCCAAAGCTCTCTTCCGAACTTCTTCGGTGATCTTGAAAACACCGCAATGTGCCAGCCATGACACCAAATATTTCATTTCAGAGCGCCCGGCTCATAGCCAGGTCCTCGGGGCTCGCTGCAAGGACCACGCTTCACAATTGCACTGCACAACCCCGCCGCACCCTCCTCCGTCGAGCTTTCCGTCGCAATAACTCGACAACCACGCCTCCGACCTCTCAACAAGCCAATGGGCCTCAACCCGGCGCCCCGTCCATGGACAAGGTTCGCGCTTATTACAGGTTGAAGAATCGAACTGCCGCGTACGATGACCCATCAATCTCTCGTCTGGCCATAGCCACCTTTCGCTAATGCAGCATAACAGTTACTACACTCTGAGCGTCATCCTCGGCACAGTGGCCCTGTCATATGGCTCCGTTCCGTTATATAAAATGGTTTGCCTCACCCGGTGCTCTATATATTATCTTGTCTTTTGTACCATGGGAACCTAACGTGCGGCTCCTTCCTAGATCTGTCAAACCACTGGTTGGGGAGGCCAGCCGATCCGAGTCCATGGGGGTCCCGACACCTCCGACGCCGAACTCGCCTCACGCCTTGTCCCCGTAACAACACACCCTCGAATTCGCGTAACATTCAATGCCTCCGTCTCCGACGTACTTCCCTGGAAACTTGTCCCGCAGCAGCGCGAAGTCCGCGTGCTTCCCGGGGAGACCGCCCTCGCTTTCTACACAGCAACCAACAAGTCCGACAGCGATATTATCGGCGTCGCCACATACAGCGTCACTCCTGCAAAGGTGGCCCCCTACTTTAGCAAGATTCAATGTTTCTGCTTTGAGGAGCAAAGACTCGCCGCAGGCGAGACTGTTGATATGCCAGTCTTCTTCTACCTCGACCCGGACATGGTAAATGACGTCAACTTGAAGGGCGTCGAGAACGTCACACTTTCATATACCTTTTTCAGTATGTCCCAGTCTCTCCTCTCCAGCTTCGTCTCGGTATTCTCTTTACCACTAACCAACGCTATTCACAGAGGCGCGGTATGACAACAATGGAAACTTCATGACACCAGCGAATGCAGCATCTTCGTCCTTCATCCCCATCCCTACCGCCCAAACTTAGCCTCACCAATCAGACCCCAAACCAGGGAATAAATGCCTGTGTATATATACGTGTGCCTGTGTGCGTCTGTCCTTGCTTTGAAGGGGATTTGGAACATTAAGAACCTGTTAAAGAAAATTAACCAAGGGCGTGCTTCACTTTTATGATCTCTACAAATTGTACTTCAAAATCATCACGAAAGGAAAGCTATCATAGTTGGCATCGGAGCCTTTTTTATGTCTTGTCATTTCCAAATATGTACTTATATCATTAAGACCGAGGAGATATAAATCTCTGCTCCAATACAATTTCAGAATTCTTCAATTTCGGCCCATGAGCAAACCAATCGTTGATGAACAACATGTCAATATTTTCTACCGAGATTTCTTTCCCCCACTCCATTAAACGCGCGAGATGCTGTCTGCTCTCTCCAGGGGTATACTTGCTTCTTAAAAAGAAAGAAGCTTGATCCGAAAACAAATCCAGAGACAAAACATGATGCAACTCAAATCCTCATCCCCCCATCTTGACGCTTTCCCCTTGCCATGTCCTATTTACACACATCCTGATTAAGCCGAAGCCCCGAGAAATAAATCGTAAGCAACGGTGTAGATTAGCAACCACTACCCAAGCCATAATAATGACTTCCAACATTCTTCTCATCTTCCTAGCCTTCCGTAATGCAATGCGCGCGCCATAGCCAATACCCTTTCTTTCCCGCAGCAATCCATCAATGAGTCTATCAAATCACCACCCACCCTGCAACCATACGGGTGGAAAAAAAGTATATCAACCTGTGTGATCTTTGCGCAATTCATCGTGATGCCATTCAATCGAGGTTTTGGTACCTCGTGAACTGTTAGCGTCGTTTCATCGGTTCGAGTCCGTGTTGCGCCGAAAGTAATAACAAATCGAATGAGCGTAAATAACAAAAAAGAGTCGTTAAACAATCGAATGGATATAATATAATGTCGTTGGAATCAGCCGGCCCGCCCCCAAACAAAAAAGTCAAGCGAATGAAATAGAAAGGCAGCCAACCCCTCCCAGTAAACTCCGACTCCAAAAATAAAAAGAAAACACTCGAATTTGAAAAATCATGGGTATGTGGGCGTAAGGGGGGTCTGCCATTCCTCTTCAGTGATGCTCGCCCAAAACAGCCACACCAGCACGACAGACACGAGGGTGAAAATTGATGCAAACAGGGAGCCATCGATCTTGCCGCTTGTGCCATCGCAGATGTGCGGGCTGACAACATAGTTGAATACTTGACCTGCCGCGAATGCGACAGCAGCACCACCCAAGTATAACATAGGTGCCTTCTCTCCAAGAATTCGTAGGACAAGTACTGACTCAAGAACGAAGAAGGCGACAATGAAGACGAGGGGTGCAAGCAGATAGAGGACATAAATCGCAATGTTCCTATTCGGAGGTTCGTAGCTCGAGACGAAGGTGTCGGTGAAGGTGAAGCCAGTGTCAAGGACAACATATCCGCTGCCCACGAGGAAGACAATAGCCGAGCCAACCATCAAGCCCATGGAAAGCGGCGTTCCATCGTCGAGGACTTGGAAACCAACAAGCGCATTGAGCATCAGAATCCACGTTGTCGCAGTGATGAGCCCGATGTGAACAGCTGTAAAGCCCTATATGCCATATCCTGTTAGCGAGAGATGATTCAAACACAAGAAGGCTCGCAACGAGTCTATTTTTGACATACTCTGCGAACTTCGGAATTGAGTGGGAATTCGCCGATCGTAAAAATCTCGCAGATGGAGATGAGTAGGAAGCCTGTCAGGAAAACTTGCATTTCTCTAGGGCAGGCGTGAGTAAGGTTCATAAATACAGACATGGTGCCGAGAACGGGCCAGGGGAATGGGAGCTGTCGACTTACAATCGACCGACAGCAGCCTTTCGTTGTGCTGAGCGGAAAATAAGAAACATCATGGCGGCGATAGCAATCCCGCTGACAAGAATAGAGCCTAGATTTCCCAAAATCTTGCCATTTCCTAGCGAGATACCCGTAAGTTCACAACCGCCCCATGGCCCCGTCTGGTTGAAATTTGTGGTGAGGACCTAATCCCGTGTTCGAGGTTAGCAACCCGAGTTTGACCAAGAGATATTCGTGTTCGCTGTTAAGCATCTGGCCTCGAAACAGAGAAAAAAGTGTACGGGGCCTCGTGAGATCATGGGGAACACGAATGGGATAGGAACAGCGTACATTGCAAACCGGCAGGGTCGCATCTCGACAAAATTTCTATATGAATTGTTAGCCGTCGTCTGCGGGAAATGCATCGTAGCATGTCTACCAAAACTGCAAATTGAAACCAGAGGGCTATGAAATTGCAGGTAGGCGAAGATGTGGAAACGAACGTTAAAATTTCCGAACTCTGTTGACCCCATTGCTTTTGTTGTGTTTCCCTCCGCACGAATTTTCCTGTGTACCCTCGCAAAAATAGAAAACCGCTACTGTCGTCGCAACCAATGCCCTTGGTCGTATGGTTTTGCCCCTATGCAATTTGTAACAAGTGGAAGGTGGCAATTCGAGACGAAGTTTCTCAGTGTCGCTTTCGAGATTGGCTATCGGAACTTTGAATTCAGCCAATGTTGTAATTTTTCGTTTTGAGGTCCGAATAAATCGATTGCGATTCTCGTGAGAATAAATCTAGGTTGGTCAATTTCGTATGCGTGATTGTGATTGCGAGATCCACGAGTAGGTGTTGGTAGTTGATGTTTTCTGTGATTTGTTTGGAGAAGAGATGAGGCAGGGGACAGAAAAGGTAAAGTACTGCGTAGTAGTAACGAGAGGAGATGGAGGAGTAGTTCGACTAATAACTGCCCTCGAGGACTTGATGGTGGCTGGGCGCTCCGCAGAATACGAATGGACCCTTGCAGCAATAGCGTGTGGCCAAGGTGTGAATACTTTGTGCAAGGAAAGGGAAGAATAATGGTAACGCCAACGCAATAGGCGAACTTTGGGTTAGCCGTTCTCCTAAATGCTGAATTTACCAACCCCCAAAAAATCTCGGTCGAATCTAAACTGGTCGGGAGATTGCTAAGATGGTAGCAAGCGAAAGACGATGAAATACGGTGGTTATCTTAGAGAATTACTTGTACAATGTGAGAGCGACTCGTGTGGATGAGGTTGCGTTTTGCACGAAGATTGTTGGATGAGAGGAGAGAAAGGGGGAATTGGGAATCTGAGGATTGCATATTACCAAGTCTGACGAGGAAGGAGGGAATTCGTACTTCTGGGCACACACCTCTTGCTTGAAATTGGGAGAGAGCAGGGGTGTGCGGCTATGGAGAGTGGTCGGGTTACAGGCACAATTAAATTGGGAAGGTGTGGGTGGGGTTTGACTTTGCTAGTTGGGCCTCCGTACGGAGTAATAATTCTGTTGGTGTCTGTCATGGTCATGTCAATGAGTGTCAATGAGTGTCTCGGCCCACGATGGCAGGAGGAAAATTACGAGTAGGGAGTACTAAATACTCGCCATGTATGGGGCGGACACAGAATGATTTTGTCTCTACTCCGTAGTACTAGAAACCAAAACGTCCCTTGCAGGGTTGTCTTGCTTACGGAGTACTCCGTACATGTATTCAACCCACCATGGCCGTACGTGTACGCGAAAGGTTTTCAAGGCAAAAAAAACGAGCGAATGCTTTGGGTGTACGGAGTACGGATAGACTCCTTCAAGGCTGGCCAACAGGCAATTTAGTGCTCAATGCCCCGCGGAACGACGGGTCTCTAAGGCAGGAACAGGCGTAGTAGTGGTGAAGGGGGGGCGTATGTACGGAGTACATACCTCTTCCTGCGGAAGGATTCTCAGACGACCTTTGCGGCATCTAAGGTTAATAAGCTGGGGATGCTGGGCGCGAGCCGACACCCTGGCAACCATGTGGAGCCCATCCTTTGCCTCTGCCCTAATTTGACACCCCATTCGCCAAGTGCTCCCTGTGAACGATTGCCCAATAGTAGTACTAGTTTAGTACTAATACTCCGTACAGCAACCAGTTTGCCAGTGCTATCCTGTAACATAGACATGTGTACGGAGTACTCCGTACAAATAACTTTGACCTTTCGATAAAATAGTACTACTGACTACGGAGTACATACTAGATTCGATGACTCAACTAGTATCAGGGGTACTCCCCAAGTAAACTAAATACAGTCCCCCTCCCCTGTCCGCCATTCTGTTGTAGAGGGGACCGCTGTTCCACATGCTCTCGAAACCTGTTCTCGTCGAGACTACTTTCCATCTCGCCATCACTTTTCCCGTGATTAATTCTACAACTCATAATATTACTCCGTATTACCTTTGCCAATGCCATTGTCAGTAGCATACTCCGTACCATATTCTATTATTCTACTTATTTTATCTTCTTTCCGTGTCCTATTCAGGACACACGACGGCAATCACTAGTTTTTCGCTGTGGCCGGGCACTTTCTATTATCGATACATATACTCCGTACAAGTGAATCACAGATTCAATTGCGCAGTCCATACGTCCCTTCGCGTCCTCATACTGCTTCGCCTTACCGGCCCGGAAAGGCTAGCACGGGATTATGCGAAAAGAACAGTGCATCGTGAATTCCCTTGCCCTGGTTCTTATTTTCATTAACAACCATAGATCAGGGTTACTCTGCGATTTTGCTCTATCCAATCCCAATCCAGCATTATTATGTACAGTGTGTCCAGGTAGTACTCGATAACCCCCAAAATCAAAGTTGCGTACTCGTCGGAACTCCAAATCGAGCCAGCCCCTTTTAGCAACAGGTTGGACCATACTATTAGGTTGTCGAATACAGTAACCCGCCTTCATTCAGGTAATCACCGCCTATTCCAAGATCTTGTCCAGTTCGAGTCTAGGATCCGATTGGGATTGGACCTCCGTCCTTAAGAAAAAGCCGATAGCTGCTGCCTATCGATAACGTTGCCCATGCAGAGAAGGTGGCTTCGATTGAACCTCGATGGGAAGTCTGTGCTCCATCAGAATCCACACCTATCCAATAATAGTAGTAGATGCTCATCGGTGTCACAACATATTTATGGCCCGACCCGATGTCAAATGTGCAAAAAGATACATATCTCGAGTAAATCATTTCTCGGCACGTGTGCACCCAAGGGTTGTTGGCAAAGCTCGATCCTCGCTTTCAGGGTCCGCTTGAGACAAATTCAATGGACATCTGAGTAAGTCAAGCCAGAAATTGCATCTTCCCTTCATCGAATATTAACGGGGGTACGGAGTAAAAACCCTTTGCTGTCTAGCGACGTGTATAGACGTGGTTCCTAATTGTCTCTCCGTCTTGCCAGAAACGCCTTGGGCCTGTTCTAGTTGATGAACAGTCCCAACCACCGCAAATTCTTGCTTCATGGCAATAGTGTTGACGCTCACCATTGTAAACTTGAAAGTGCAGTCCAATAGCCGAATAGCCTTTCCACTATGGAACAGCAAGTCACAGCCACCAACCCGTTTTAACTCAGGAGGCGTCAAAGCCTTCGAACTAGACCATTATACCATTGCAGGACACCCACTTGCGGACGTACGTGGTCCTCTGTGATTGCAACAGTTACACAATACATTTGAACCAAACCTGCGAATACGTATTCTCTTTTTTTAGACCCACCAACAAATTCCAACACTGATCAGTGTCGGTTTGAGGATTTGTGAACAGGGGGTTTTCCGCGGAAGCCTATTCTTAGAATGGAAAACAGTTGATTTGTATGACTAGTGCACCACTAAAGGCCAAGCACCATTCTTCCTGTCCGTTGGATCAGAAGGCGTGCCTGTGGTCTAAAAGTCGTGGTGTCTGTGTCTGGTCTGAAAAATCTATCTAGGTGGTGGGAGCACATTTGCAAGAGTTTTTACGGAGTACTTGACAGAGATTCCTGCCCACTCAGAGTGCGTGGCGCCCTCTGATTGGCCAGTCCTGCTCACGTAATCTCACTACATTGCTCTCTCAACAAGCTTATCTTGTTGTCTCCAACAAATCTTATTTTACCCTTTCAGGACAGGATAGGCGAGTTATCACTTTAATCTAAGCTTACAAACTAGCTTGCTAGCCTAATGCAGTTGTGCTGTCTCTGTAATACTGTACAGAGCATTAAACTACACGTACATTGAACCAAGGGCGAATTGGTGCACGGACCACCTTCCCTACAAGCAACTAGATGTTGCTGTCCGTATCCGAAAGCAATCAAGGGGGGAAAGGGTTCGTAAAAAAAAACGATTATAATATACCATATGAAAGTGTGCTTGCAGCAGCAATATTATCTAAGGTTGCCTCCTGGTGCGCTCTAATTGCCAAAATGCAGCAAAAATGAGAACTATGAAAGAAAGAAAGAAGGGAATACTGTACAAGTACAAAATCCAACAACACCAAAGATAGGGAGGTCGCCAACACACACACACACACACTATCTCTCTCTCTCGCTCATACTCGCGCCGACCGGTGCTCACCTCTATCCGCCTGTCTAGATCTAATCCTCCGATTGCCCCAGTGGTGCGTAGCTGCCGCTCCCACTTCCACTTCCATCCTTCTTTCGGCCAACCATCCGTGATATCCATCCACCGATGCCGTCACTGCTTTCCCCATTGCTAGAGCGTGTTGGTCCCTTGCCATTATTGGCGCTCTCACTCAATAATTCAGGGGCATCAAGGTCAAGACCCGGGATAGCACTCGAAGGGGTGAATGGGCGTCGTCGGTGGGAATCGGATCCTGCAGGAGACCCAGCCGGGAGGAGCGAACCCGTCTCGGCATTGATTACCGGAGTACCGATCGCAACACTAGCATCACCGAAGAGCGCGTCCATATCCTCTAGACGGACGCCACATGTTTCGGGATAGAGGAAATACACTATAGAAGCACATGTCAGGGTCCAGGCCTTGAATTATGATCAAGAAAGTTGTAAAGGGATGAACAAACGTACCAACAACGAAACTAGTAACGCAGAAGAATGCGTGTATAAGATAGAGTCTCCAGCCAATCCACTCTTCGAGAATAGGCGTCATCAGGCCAACCAACCAGTTGAAGGCCCAGTTGGTAGCGGTCGACAGACTAGCACCTTTAGATCGAATGCTAAGTGGCAAGATCTCGGGAGGATACAGCCAAGGAATCGGACCCCACGAATAGCCAAAAGCAGCATTGTATACCATGACAAATATCACGACGAGGGAACGCGTCCACGCGACATTCAGGTACATGAAGTAGGATATGGACGATAGTGATAAAACCATCGCCACGGCACCACTAAGAAGAATGATTCGTCGGCCCCATTTGTCGACGATGTACCACGGAGGGATTGTCGATAGGAAGTATGATATCCCATTGATACCAGTCATTAAAATAGCGTCATGGCCAACCCAACCAGCGGCTTCAAATACGTACGGCGCATAGTATGAGATGACATTGATACCATTCAGCTGTGCAAGAGCTTGGGCAGACATAGCGATGAAAACACGCTTACGATACCGTTTAAACATGTCAGCGTACGTTCGTTCGCCCTCTTCGCGCTGAAGCAGCACGTCAAGTTTGATCTGCCTGAACTCATCGCGTGCTTTGGGGTTTCGTATATCACCGCCACCATACAAATTGGCAATGACGATGATACCTTCCTCGTCATGGTCGTTGTCGAGGAGCCATCTATAGCGCCACTAGTCAGCACAGTCCCATCGCCTAGGTGCGACTCGGGGCGTCTTGGGGAAGTGGTCGGAAGGATTCGGATATCATTAAGAGACCACAAGGGCGATGAGGTAGCACAGAGGGCGCGTTGAGTACATACCTTGGAGATTCAACAATCACCAGACTTCCCAGAGCAAGGAGCCCACCCATGACGCATTGGAGAAAGAGGGGAATTCGCCAGGAAAGGTCCCCATCAATAAGCCAACAGAAATAGTCGACCCAGACGGATGTTGTGTAGCCAATGATGTTACCGGAAAATTCGATGCAAGCCAACTTCCCGCGGTTGTGTGGTGGAGAGATTTCAGATTGGTAGACAGGTACAATAGTCGATAACATGCCAACACCCAAACCGGCGATGAACCTTCCTAACATCATCATAGCCACGTCCAAAGCGGTCGTCTGCAAAGCTCCACCAATGAAAAAAATGCATGAGCCATATAATATGGTTCGTCGACGACCGAGGATGTCACCAAGACGGCCAACGACTAAGGATGAGAGGAATGCTCCAATCTCGAGAATGGCAACCATGTTTCCAATCATAGCTTTGGAAGGCTGACCGAAATAGTCTTTGAAATGGGGGCCTCTGTACATATCCTTTACTTAGCTTACAGTAGTCTGGTGACAAATTGTTGGAGGCAACTCACGTAATAATTCCAGACATAACGCCTTGGTCATAGCCAAACAAGAAAACACCCAATGATACAAAGATGCTTGTAAAATAGCTTTCGGGAAGGCGGAAAGAGTCAGCTTAAAAAAAATCTTTTCTCCGAGGAGAGTAAAAACGAGACATAGCACTTACATTAGAGGCTTTCCGGTAAGCCCGTGGATAGGGTTGGAGCCCATGGTGCGTGCTATGGCGCGCTGTGCGCGAGTTGGGCGTCTAGGCCGAGCGTCCGGGATTTCAATCGCCTCCTTATTAACGGTTCCAGCGTGGAATCCTGCTCTATTGCTATCACCAGGTATCCGAGCCGGCTGATTTTTCAATCGTTTTTGTCGCGGGTTCTTTCGTACTACGCCGGCGAGAAGCTCGTCTTCTACGTCGTTGGCGAGTTGAAGCCGCAAAGGGTCGTCGTCGTCACCGAATTGGTCGCCGATATCGCCCGTGTCGGTCCAGGATTCGGAATCGGAAAAATAAGACGACCCAGGGGACCGCCGGTTGGCGTCGGAGGGATCGCGGTCGGGCACCAGTGAGGAAGACGAAAGGTTGAGTTCGGAGCGAGGCGGGAGTGTTCGTAGGGGAATGTTCGAGGGGAGTCGGGAGGAGGAAGGTGAAGTAATCTTGGCCGTGCTGGGGCTGTTTAGCAGCAGCACCCTTCCGCACGATTAGGAGACGAGGAGGGGAGGTGATGTTGTTGTGTGGGTTGAGTGAGGATGGAGAGGGTGAGAGAATGAGGCAGAGATGGTGGGTAAAGAAAGCCAGGCGAAGCAAAACAAATGTGGGGAAACAGTGCAGCGAGGACAAAATGTATATACAAGTACAGATCGTCTAGAAGTCGGCAAGTCTGGAAAGCAAGGCACGGAAGCTCTTCTGTCGGGGTGGGTTATGTGTCGAGTGAGCATTGGACCGGGGTTGGAAGGACTGTTCGCTTCACCATGGAGAAGCCAAGTTGCCTCAGGGCATGGAACAGTTGCTATTCAATGCTATTCAACAGAACATTAGAATTCGATCTAGGTGCAATTTGAAATCCGGGCAAAAGTGAGAACTAGCAGTACGGGAATAAAGCTTTCGGCAACGGCTTGTGCAAATCACATTGGCTGTAATTCTGCAATCAAGATTGTATTTCATTCACGAGCCAACCTTTTTGGGGAGAATTTATGACGCACGCAGATGACCAGAGAGTGTGGGGGGGTGCGGATGGAGGGGCGGCAAGGTTGGATTTAGCTGGTCACGATGGGGTACGGAGTATGTAATATGGAGTACGGAGTACACGAACCTGACCCAGGGGGCGTCGTCATTCAACGGGGGCTAGATCACGGATAGGTCTCGCGTGCCTACAAATATTAAGCTCAGGCTACCACCTACTACAAAGTACAAGATGATACACCGGACAACGGAGCGGGATGGCAATGAAGCGAATAACTGTCAACGGCCAAAGAGCAGAGTTTGGCTAAGGGGGTTGGATTGAAGAGCCTGGAGAGGGAATTGAAGATGAAAGGGGGAAATTTAAAGTAAGGAAAACCTCTTCGCCGTTCGATTCTGGTTGCAAGATTGATTTTTCAAGGGGCGACCAGGATACGCAAGCTATTGAAAATGGAGATGGACAGGTACTTCTTCAAAGCGAGGATTGTTTCCTAATCTAATGTACTCCGTGCGGATCTGTATATAATGTGAATACTTACAGTATCTGCACTGTCTGTTTTTGGACAGCTTCTCCGTGTCAACACAATATCCTCAGCCCGAATGAATGCACAGAAAATGCCATAGGGGAAGAAGATGGCTACGAAACAGCAATGGAGGACTCTACTATATCAATGCAGATGGACACAACACCGGTTGACGAAGCTGTGGAGGAGCAGACCACACCAAAGGCGTCCAAGAAACAGAAAAAGGGACAGAACCGGGCTGCGCAGAACAGAGCGATCCGCAAACTTCGCGGCCCCCAGGAGAGACGCCTAACAGCTAAAGCAATCGAAGGGCTGCAAGTATTGGCGATACTATCTTTTCCAGCGGCCGTCTCATGCGCAGTGTGTCCCCTTTGCGTACGGTCGCCTTTTCCAGCAGTTCATCGTCGATATATGGGCGCAGTGCGACCAGGAAAAGCTCGATTGGCTCCGTAGACACCAGGACACGATCCGTGCCGACACCTACCGAGGCGCCCAGGATGCAATCGACCAGGGGGATGTGGATCTCGCTGCAATCGGACGCAGGACCATTCTCCCGGCCACGTACGTCGGCGGTCCCCGTTTTCTGCGCAAGTGTTACCAGGATTCCATGGCAATCGTCCGGTATTACGGCCCTCCCACCCTTTTCCTGACGTTTACCGCCAATCCTACTTGTCCCGACCTCCTACGTGAGCTTCTTCCCGGCCAAACCGCCTCCGATCGCCCGGATATTGTCGCCCGCGTCTTCAATTTGCAGGTGCGCGGTCTGTTGCGCATGGTGAAGAATGACGACATCTTTGGAAAGTGCCTTGCGACCGTTTGGACGATCGAATACCAGAAACGGGGGCTTCCGCACATGCACTGCCTGCTTTTTCTGGCCCCTGAGGACCGGGAGTGGCTGCGTGACCCTGCCTTCATCGATCGTTTGATTTCTGCCGAGCTTCCGGACCCCGCTACGGACCCGGACGGGCGACTGTGCGCAGTGGTCACACGCTGTATGGTCCACGGTCCATGTGGGCCTGGCTCTGCATCGCCCTGTATGCAGGCGCCGCGTCCCGGGCAGGCTGCTTGCTGTTCCAAACGGTACCCAAAGGATTTCCGCGATGAGACTACTGTTGGCGAGGACGGTTATCCACAGTATCGGCGTCGGCCAGGACGTACTGCTACGGTGCGGAAACAGGGGCGTGATGTGGTATACGATAATCGCCATGTCGTCCCCTATATCCCTTTTCTGCTGCGAAAATTCGGAGCACACATCAACGTCGAGGTCTGCCAGTCCGTGTGGGCTGTGAAATACATCCACAAGTATATTTACAAAGGCCACGACATGATCACTGCCCAGTTTCGCACCCGTAACGACCCTGCCGCTCCTGTTGCCGAGGACGAGATCGCCACGTTTTTGCATTTCCGGTATATCAGTCCACCGGAGGCTGCCTGGATGCTGCTGGAAAATAAGGTGCATGAAGAATTTTCCCCTGTCATGTCCTTGCAGGTGCATCTGGACGGTGACCAGTTGGTGTCGTTTGTCCCCGAAAACGGTCCCGACGCGGTGCAGGAACGGCTGAGCAATGCTGCTGCCACGACCCTCACAGCATCGTTTGCCTATAATGCAGCCCACGCCGACGGCCGGGCTGTGTTGTATCAGGACTTCCCGGTACATTATACCTCCCATCCGAAGACAAAGGCGTGGCGTCCTCGAAAACGGGGGTTTTGCATTGGTTGCATGGCTTTTGTTCCCTTGGCTGCGGGCGAGAGGTTTTACCTACGACTGCTTCTTACCGTTCGTGTGGGTGTCACGTCTTTCGAGGATTTGCGGACCATTAACGGTCGCGTATTTCCTACTTTCAAGGCTGCCTGCGTGGAGATGGGTTTGGTGGGAGACGACCGGGAATACATATTTGCGATGGACGAGAGTATTTCCTGGCAGACTGGCGCGTCGTTGCGTTCTCTTTTCGTCACCATGCTGCTGTTTTCGAGCGTTGCGGATCCTCTGTTGCTCTGGGAAAGATTTTGCGAACCTCTGTGCGACGATTTGATGCGACGGTTAGACCGCACAGGTGAAATTCGCATGGCTCCGCCTGGCTTGGAGCGGCCGCATCTGGATTTCGGCCTCTTTCTGATATCCCAACTCCTTCCCCTTAATACCGTAGGCATGGTCAATCGCGTCATATTGCGCAATGGTCTCAGCGTGTGATGAAGCTGTTGTGACGATGGTTTGTGTGGATGACGTCAGGTCGCGTTGGGTTGGCGATCGCCCCCTGACGAGCCTTTACACACAAGGTTGCTGACCTCTTGGCCGAGCATGGAGAGCTTCATGATATTTGCCATGAAGCTGCATACCCACTCGAAGGTACGCTGCTTTTCATCCCGAAGGAAGCCGAAGCAAATGTCAAACCGCTTCCCAATGGCAGTTTTGCCCACGACTGCAAAGAGCGGCAGATCGAATCGGTTCGTTTGGTATGTGTTGGCAATCACAATAACTTCGTGGAATTGACGCCACATTTGGACTGAGGTTGGGGTGGTCCAGGCAACAGATCTAACATCGGCACGCCCATCAACATCTTCAATGTCGACCATGTGTAGCTCAGGCAGGTGTTGTTGTAGGTCAGCTATTAAGGCCTGTGATTGACTGAACCCATCGAGCTGCTCGATGCGACTGTTCTTTGAAGTTTCGATCAAAACAACCAAGTAAAAAAAGCTTGAGGGAAAAAAAGCATGACTAATAATAAAAGTTATGACTAATTGATGAAAAAATTACTAGAGGGACTGGCTGTGCCCACAAGTGAAACCCCCACAGTCTCTCTAATAGTTCCAATACAATACATACGGAGTACATTGTGGCAGAACTTAGTTCTCCTCCCTTCTCTTTCTTTAACTTACATTTCCTTACCTTTCCTTCTTTACGGAGTATTACTGAGAACCTCATTTTGAGACTCGTACACTTCCATTCGTCAACAACATTGCCATTTAGCCATGAGATGCTCGTAATCCTACTCTCCGTCCTTTAAAAAGGGGCCCTAAAAGCGAAAATGACAAACATAGAAGTTATCCACGCATACAGACATATTTACCGTAGTCTCCTGCGCGCAGTACGCTACTCAATACCAGCCCGATACACAGTACGAGACCAACTTCGAGATGCATTCCGAACACCCTTGAACCCAAAGGCTGTACAGAGCTCTACGGCATCTACCCCGACTGCACAAAGTCCAGGTGAAGAAAATTTACCGTTGGGTTTCGACAGGGATGCTATTCAAAGGACCTTGTGGTTCATTGATGGCGCAGCGCAGGAGACGGGTACTGAGCATAGGATTTTAAAGAATTTGCTCTTCGTTGCGTGGAAGAGAAAGAAGTTGGAACAGAAGAGTTGGCCGACCGTCAGGAGGAAATTGGGACAGAAGAAGGTTTCCGAGTGCGTATTTTCCAGATTCCAGAAGCTTTTCACTCTTCTATTTTTTCTGTAGTCTTATAGTAACTAACTATCAGCAACAGTGTGGACAAGATGCAAGCTCATGCTTATGAGCATTATGACATGACGGTCAATATGCTCAATAAGTCTTTGGGTTTGTGTTTACGATGAGCGCTTTGGGCTTATCGATGCAGAGGGACGGGGTTAGTTTCTCTGGAGAGGATGATTGGAAGTCTATCTCCTGAGAGGAGAGGGACCATGTGTTAGTTTCACGCCTGGCTTGAAATGTGTGATTATGGTGATTCTTCCCCAGTATATATCCTAAAGTTGCTCAGCTTCCGACTCTGATACCTACCATTATTTCACGCGTCATATGCCATCCCGAAGATTTAAACACCTTCTTCGATACATCAAGATCTTCGACCCTTCTCATATCGACAAATCAGAGGAATTCATGCACACAACTTATCAAAATGTCGATGAATGGTCAAAACTCCAACAAGAGGCCCTCGAGCGCCTCTACAACCCAGGCACACATATCGTAGTTTACGAGTGCGTTGAGGACTTTACAGGAAGATGGCCTCCTTTTACTGGCTTTGGCATACCCCCGGAAAAGGCTCTGTTGGACTCGCATCGATCCCAATTGATAGTACGAAGCACATCACACAGACCCAACGAGTCGTACTTACCCTAATAAATGCAACAGAGTCAGGCCTTGTAAGGATATCCTTTTCTTAAATTCTAATAATCACTTCTAACCTCTTTACCGAGCACGGAAGTAGGCTCCCAAGGATGATGTAGTGGACGAACTTCTTGGATTTCATTATTTTTCTCTTTTCTTATTTGATAGATCATCAGACAACTCTTTTTACAATCTTTTCAATACGCCACTTTTTTGCGATATTTTACGTGATTCCTTCTCACCGCTTGACCTTCCTTCTATTCATCTATGTACCTCTAGACTCATTCATTGAAGCGTTTCTTGGAGTGTATCGTCCCGTCATGTTAGGGAGGCACTTTGATAGGGATGCCAATGCGAAGTCTGGCCGCCATCTGATGGATAGAAGGAAGCAAGTTGGCAGAGGACAGAAAGTGAGGCCGAGAACCTTTCCCCCAAAGAGAGTGACCTTGTCATGCCTACGGGATGACAGCTCGCTTACTTGACCCTTTCTACATGACAGTTACCAAGCTGCAAGCCGAGGTGGTTTGGTGCTGTATTGGGGAGACTGGCAGTGTGATGCGATGCATTTCTGCTCCAGCTCATTACTGTGTGATTTTAGGTCCAACAGATGGCCAGGCAAGATAACGATGTCGTCCTTTTTATCGTACTATCAATTGTCAAGAAAGATGATATGCCTGACTCTGTTGCATTTACTAGGGTAAGTACGACTCGTTGGGTCTGTGTGATGCGCTTCGTACTATCAATTGGGATCGATGCGAGTCCAACAGGGCATTTTTTGGGGATATACCAAAGCCAGCGTAAAAGGCGGCTGTCTTCTGCGATACCCCATATCTTGAACCCAGTGGTTGTTGGCTTATTCAGTATCGTGGTTGTTATGGGTGATCAACGCACCCGGCAACTGCAATATGTGTGCCTGGGTTATAGAGGCGCTCGAGGGCCTCTTGCTGGAGTTTTGACCATTCATCGACATTTTGATAAGTTGTGTGCATGAATTCCTCTGATTTGTCGATATGAGAAGGGTCGAAGATCTTGATATATCGAAGGTGTCTAAATATTCGGAATGACATATGACGAGTGAAATAATGGTGGGTATCAGAGTCGGAAGCTGAGCAACTCCAATATGACTTGAGGGAGCTTTTAGGGCTCGTTTCCATACAAATCACAATAGAAATGAAGATATAAAGCTCCTCTGTTGTTACAAAATACCAATGATCGAGTGTGTCGGTTCACTTGAGGTGAACACGGGGGATTCTCGAGAAACGCAAATGGAATTGGATAGTAAACGCGTTTGTATTGTGTTCAGCACTCTCCGTTGTTCCTGCACGACTGCCTTCGTCTGTAGGCAGGTATGTTTGGGGGGCTGGGTATGCCTATTTGACGTTGATATGCAGATGCTATTAATGTCTCGAAGCCTGGCTTTTCTTGCTCATTTCCCATGGTGGGGGTGTGATGCGTTTTGGGCGGGACAGAAAGTTGAAGCTACGTCAGAACACATTTTGTTTACACGTCTGTGAGCAGGAGCTGCGGGGAAGCTGTGCACAAGGGGAAGGGACTTGATTTCGATCCAATTCGCTTCTTGTGCTTTGCTTGGTATCACATCACGCTGTAATATGGAGTACACTGTTGATCGAAATGGTCGATGGCCAACGGGAGAGTGAGGATTTACAAAGCAGAGAAACCCGTTCTGATGAGAGCTTGTGAAAATGAGGGGCCGTTTTAGGCTCATAAATCACTGCTGGTGAAAATTTTGTACAGTATACTTGGCTCTGGAAATAGGCTACAAGACAGTGCATTCGACTCCCTCAACACTGAATGGCAAGAGGAAATTTATGGATTTTGAGTATCATTCTCTATCTCTCTCTCTCTCTCTCTCTCTCTAATATTAACTAAGTAGTAATACGGAGTAGGATATGTTGATAACAGGGTATTTGATTTAGCTCAGTAGCCACGAGTTTTGTTCGGAGCTTCTCCTTCTTCGTTTACCGGGCTAGTGATATTTAACATGCTCTACCCGAGGTAGGGCACCGGAGCGATTCCTTTAGTCACGTATACTTGTACATTCACACCCATCATACTCCGTACAGAGTACAAGTAGTTGAGCTCCAGCAAGACCTATCTACCAGTACAAGAGAGTTTGATGAATTTCTTTTTCAATATAAATTTCGATACTTGTTCTCGATTGGGTTTTCTTTCAACTCTATGCCAGGGCTAAAATTCGGGGATCGTCATCGTCAATCACGTCCCAGGACTCCATTTCTTCATGGCTTTTTAGGTGTTTCTTTTTTTATAAAAGCTTTGTTTTAGCGCGTGTTTTTCAATGTCGCGGGGCTTTTTAGAGCCAATACGAGGAGGTGTTCCATCCAGCAATCACCTGGAGTCCGTTACTCAACACGAAAGGCGTGAGGAGCAGGTCGCTGGTTGGAATCAAAATAACCCACCATTGCCCCCAAAGAAAGAGGCACCGCGACATTGAAAAACACGCGCTGAAACAAAGTTTTCTATGAAGCCGAAAAGAAACACCTAAAAAGCCACGAAGAAATGGACTCCTGGGACGTGCTTAACGATGACAGGAACATTGCGACAACCGCTACTCCGTATTGTTGTTCTCTAATAACCATTAAGGCCAGGCCACGAACAGCCACGCACCAAGCTTTGGTGTGGTGGAGTTCTTGCAACTAAACCTTTCAGATCCTTCATGCAATAATACAGATGTTACAGTACGGAGTACATTAGAAACCACTTTTGGTCGACAGTTCCGGCACTTGCCATCAAAAGTATCCGATAATAATACTCAGAACAAGGGTTTGGCTATCCCTTGAAGAAACAGTGTGGGAAAAAGTAGCTTGGAGCTCATTTGGACAAACAGCCGCTTGCTTATTGGTCTTTCATTGGTTTATTCAACCTGGGCCATGCCGAACTTGTCCATTCAAGCTTGCCTGGTTTGCCGACCCACAAACATGCCCCTCAACATAATACTCCGTACTCTGTGACTCTGAAAGTACTGGCTACTCCGTACTCTCTACTCCGTAACGCAGTAGTGAATGACCGAGTTTGCTGTCTATCTCTTGTTATCTCTCCACCTTGCTTCACATCTCCAATCTCTACGCCCATAATGCTCCCGAGTTGCAACCCCCCTTCTCTAGTCCAATGACTCTTGCCGTGTCTTGAGAGACCGATTCTACAAACGATTGCTATCCACACGCCGAACGCTCATCCTGTGCCCGCTGTCGTCATTACTCTTGTTCGCTTCACTGTAGAGGGGTAAACCTGCAACCCGATACCTTGTTCGCCGTCCTCTCCCCCGCTCCAATTGGTCTTCATGTTTGCCTTGTATCGCGATCTTCACCTCGGCGGTTGGCGCCTCACCCATAGACTCAGGTAGATGCGTGGTTCAGTAGCGCTGCTCCCAATTCGTCGTAAACCTCACTGATCGAATCTTGCTCGCATCCCTTTGCACCTCGAATAGGCCCCGCGAGAGCCCTGAACTTCCTTGACTTTTCTCCACGACACTCGATTAGTCGTCATAGGCGCATCCCGAAACCATACCTCACCAGAATAATACAACATTTAGGCTTTCCTCAAGGGGAGAAAAGTGGGCTAAAAGGAGGAGAGGAATTAGACAAACTAGCTGTGTGTGAACTTGGCAATTCGTTGTTGTTGGGCTAGTCAGAAAAAGGGTCTCTGTGCGCTTCAATTGCACAAGGACGTAGACGGGCCTTGATACAACTAGGGCGATTCTCAGGCAGGTGCCGCCGGCGAGAGCCCCGGTTGCTCTGCGCCTGCTTCGGAGGTACTTCCCACCCCCACGCGGAGCCCCCTCCGATAGCCCCCTCCGATACTTCTTCCTACCATGCTCGCCGAGCTTGATTCCAAACCTCTCCGACATGCACAACATCAGCAATCTGTAAACATCATGTCGCAATCCGAATCACGAGAGAAGCCCAAGGCCAAGCCTAAGCGGCTGGTCAAGCAGTACCGTACTATCATCGCTACAAGTACGGCTAGTCTCTTGTCCACAGCAGTCGCTTTTCCTCTTGACAGCGTCAAAACACGAATGCAGACATATAAATATAGCGGTGTGATGGATTGTGTTCACAGCACTTATCAAACCGAGCATCTCCGAGGCTTCTTCCGAGGTTAGTATTTCCTTCCTGATGTCTGGTGTCTCGACCATTTTGTAGTTCTCCATGTTGGCTACATTATACACCCTTTCCCGAACTCTCAAAATACCTTCTCTACGTAGCCCTACCCTTGTATAGCTCTTCATTTTGTCCTAGCTGCTGACAGGATAATTCTCTTCCTACCATGCCAGGTGTCACGGCGCCAATGGCTAGCATCACCCTCGTCCGCACTATCTCTTTCTCAATTTACCAGCGTGCAAAGTATTCGTACTCGGACTGGATCAAGAGAAACATCGGACCCGATGTCCTAGGCCACGTCAACACGCCTGGCACTTACCCGAACATATATTCTCTTGCATGCTTTAGCGCCGCTGGCGCCACCGCTGGCGTCTTCGTCCCCGTCATCGCATGCCCTTTCGAACTGACCAAGTTGAGTGCTCAGGTTTCGGTTCTGATGGCCAGCAAGTCTGGCGAGGGAAAGGGTAATACAGACTTGGCCTCTAGCTACCAAAACAAGGGTACCTTCAAGACTATGGCAAGCATTGTCAAGAACCGTGGCTTCGTAGGCCTCTATTCTGGCTTCAACTTGCATGTTCGTAAGTTAAATACTATCTTTCGGTTCCTGTACTGCGGAAGTCCGTCGGTGTGCACTAGATGCTGACACAGTGGTTTCAGTCCGTGACACCCTTGGAACCTCCATTTACTTTGGCGTGTACGAAAGCGTTAAACACCTAGGACAGACGTTTGGAGGCAATCATCGCCATGGAAATAATATTGCCGTCTTTGGTGCTGGTGGCCTTTGTGGTCTTGTATCTTGGGCGATTATTTGTAAGACACATTCAACATCCACTGGCATTTACCTGCCTTTTAGTTCTCGCGTTCACTTCTATGTCCAGTCAAACTAACCCATCATGACCCCAGACCCCATCGACTCGGCCAAGAGTATCTACCAGCGGAACTCGCTCATGTACTCCAAGGGACAGGAGGTTCCACGACCCAAAATCGAGTTCTTCAAACGTCACATGTATCGTGGTCTCGGTGTCTCCATGGGCCGATCATGTGCTGTGAACGCCATCTTCTTCTCCGCATTCGAGTTTGCTAAGAAGCAAATTGATGCCATGAAGGACAAATGAGCGGCCACGTTTGCTTGGCAAGGAAGAAACCTTGTGGGCCCGTCGAAAAAGATACAGGACCACTACTGGGGATCTGTGCGCGGAAAATACTGCATGCATTAAGGCGTTGGTGATTTTCTCATACTAAGGCTGGACGGGGCCAGGAAGCGGTGTTTTACTTTCCCAGGGCGGCATACGTTTATGTACTTTTAGTTTTCGTGATAAAGGTCCTCGGCCCTTCCTTTTGGTTGCATGTCCCTACTGGGACTTGGCATACTCGGGGAGCGAGCAAGAGGCCAGCGCAGTTTCATGCATTTGGTAGGAAAAGGGAGTTGATTAATGTTTGGTCCCCACAACGGAATTAAACAACAAATACAGCGTTGATTTGATTTGATTCTTATTTGGAAGCAGAGAGAGTTTACAGGGCCTGGCACTTATCATGATATCAGCAAAAAAAAGTTGTCTGTCCCTCCAAACGAATGACCTGGAGCGTGAACAAGAGGTTGTCATCGCTTTCGGGCAAAGTGGAGATTCCATGCAGAACAGTATTACTCCGTACTTGTACTCCGTACATAAGCTTTGACGATCTCCACCCACACCACACACCATGATTGTACACGTGACTTCAATTTTCCAATACCAACAAATTCGCCTCGAGTTGTTGCCCGATTATTATGGTGACAATTGCCTGTTCTGCCTGTTCGTCTCAACAAACAAAATAACAACAGAACTCGTACTGGGAACATACTAATTGTACATCCCTGGATGTAATAGAGCAAGCCCGTGGGTTTTTGATAAGGATTCGTTGGACCTGCGTCTCTACAAAATTCTCCACATATATATGCTCCCAACCCTGGATTTATCAAACAAGGCGAGCAAAAACACACGAATTTTTGGGCATTCGTAAGAGCTTATCTTCCTTCTTGATAGCGGGCTTGTTTACCGTTGGGCTGTGTGACAATAAAACTCTCTTAAGAGAAATTTCTGCATCGTACAAAGAGCGGATTTTGTTTTCTTCTCCGAGTTTTTGGCAACACAAAATCTGGCCAGACCCGCGTTATACAGAAGCCCGACGACTCTCTCGTCTTGCTGCCTGACGAACTCTCTACTTGCGTAGAGCCATTTACAAGACTTGGTGCACCTATCCTTGTGCGATAATATTGCAATTATAAGTTGCGCCTGAAGCATTTTATCCTCTTCCCTTCTTTGATAGTCGTGGAACAGTCCCGACTGCATGCTTGAGGAAAGCGAGAGGGATATCGGCTCTTTTCTACCTACTCTCTTGAGCTTTACCCAACTTCCACCCCCAACCCCGCCACCCCCCATCCACGCTAGTGACTAAAATAAGGAAGATGAAATAAGACCGGTGTGGTGAATAGTTGATATGGGGAAGAAAAAGAGAGGAGGGTTTTCCAACGGCAACTGCCGCACGGCAAGGCCAAACGGCGATGGCCAGAGAAAGCCAAAGAATCCGTTGACGAAACCCGCATTCGACTCCCAGGCTCCGTTACCACCAGGACTGGTTGCTAAGAAGCCCATCCCAACAATTAAACATCACACCTATTTTGAGTTTGTGGAGAATGCAGAAAAGAAAAAGAAGCTGGAATACTCGGTATATATCCCGCTGCCAGGCGATGACTCTCCTTGACGGCCCACTTGGCCTCACTCAAGATCTCCCACAGGCTTACGCTTCACTATAGATCACCGTGGATGCTGTTCCTCCTCCGGGCTTCGAGTTTATACCAATTGGAAATCCCGAGCTTACAGCCCTTTGCAAGGATATCTCGCGCGAAGTTGGGGCTATGATATTCATGGTGTCAGTGCGTGTTCACCTTTTCTCTATATTTTGATATGCGTCTCTACCTGACTAACTTGACTGTTGCTTCAACAGAACAGCCAAGATGAAAACCCCCTCGCGCTTCACATGCACCGCATTGGCTACCATATTCGATCCTCGATCGTAGACGAGGCTCGCCAGAAGCTGGGACACTCGTACATTCCTCCATCAACTCGCTCTCCTCGGGGAGGCCCTGCCCCTGAGCCTATCCCGGAAACACAAGAGGAGATTAATGTGCAGGCTGACGCGGCTCTCAGAGACCTTTTCCCCCGGATCCCCAATACTGACCGACAGATGATCATCGACCACGCATTTCGCAAGGTCTGTCCCCGCCTCACCCTTTCACTACTGCTTTGACGAAACTAACAGTAGATGGGATTGATTGCGAATGTGTAGGGGACCACATTTCACGGTGAGCCAGTTGTAGGTCTCTGCGCAGACCTCACTTTATCACGAAGAGTCCAGCTAGCTGTTCTTGCCCATATTCGCCATAACCATACACGCTACGATTCTCTGCTGAAGGAGACCACCTATCAAAATTCGAGGAAGGCCGTCGAGAATCTCTGCCTAGATATACTCGTCAAGTGGCGAGGTGATGAAGAGAATGGCCGTGATGATCTGGAAGAAATTCTCAGAGAGGTTGTCGTCATCTCAGATTCCGAAGATGGCGACATGGAATCATCTGACGACGAATCTGAGGACGAAGCTGCCTCTCGGGCTGAGCGATGGAATCTTGGCGGGCCGTCTGACGTGGACCAACAAGCCCCTCCGGCCCCCCCCAAGGCAAGCGGCAAGACTTTTGGACCAAACGTGCCCTCTCAAACCAATACAGCCAGGCCAAGGAAGAAGCCGGTTACTAAAGGTAGTGCAGCCCTTGGAAACAGATCCAAGGGCAAGGACCGTCTGCGCCCTGAGCTTGAAACTGCAAAGACACATCGTGGCTTCAAGAGGTACCAAGCGGCCTGGGAACAAGCCGTCAACCGTATCCGTCAGGTGGATTACCCTGAGCCGCAACCTGGAGGTTCAGTTCCCATGTCACGATCTGCTAGCCATGGATCATTTTTACGTTATTCCGCAGGCCCTAGCACACAGGTTGGTGACTCCATGACTGGCTCAGGTATCATGGCGCAGACTAGAAATCTCGTAGATCACCAATTGGATACTGGCCAGTCCGAGCACTTTTTGTCTGCATACCGAAGCCAAACAGGCATCTCAACCGCACAGATTGCCTCACATGGTTTCGTAACTTGCGATAGTCTTTCGGAGAATGAGCCTATTGCAACTTCACCTCAACTGACAGGACCATCGATGCGCAGCCCATCAATACCGGATTTACCCGTCCCATCCATTGAGGGTCGCTCATTCAGGCATACGTTCAAACGTACATTAACGGAGCCAGTTTTTGTCCGCTCACTACAGCCTCGAAAACACGAGAGGGATGAAAGTCCTCTGCAGCACTCACTCCCTATTCGTCGTGCCCACCAACAGCTGCCCAGTACTCAGGATGCCAGATCTAGCAAGAGGCAGCGCGCCAACATGGAAAATGAGGCCAGACAGGCATCCCTCTTGGGAGCAACCGACTCGCATCTTATGAATCGTCGGGATGCTCCTCAGCCCCTTGTCCAGGAGGTGCAAGTGTTCCGCCCGATAGCATATAGTCAACGCCGCCATTATACCCCGCCCTGCACAAGAACACTACAAGATCCCTATGGTAATGTCCCTCCTAGCACGTGGGACAACCCAATCATTGTAGGATCCTCGCCCTTAGCTTCCCCAGACAGGTCTTTTCAGCCTGATGACGAGTTGCCTGGAAACTTCGAGCCAATCCACGAGCAACATGTCCCTGCTCATCGTTATCCCTTACGTTCTTCCCGGCTACCTCCAGACTATCACGAAAGGAACTCTTTCACCAAGGGCGAAAGAAGTTCCCCAGAGCCTAGCCGCTATGAGGCTTCCCGATTTCGTGAGAATGACGTACACAATTACCGTGATATGCTAGCGGAACGAGGATATCGCCAAGTGCGTCAAGAACAGCCATCGCAGGCACCGTTTTATGTAAGACGGGCTGGTACATTGGTGACCGAACCTCTGCAAAATCGAGACCAGGGAATGAGATATGATAACAATAAAGAAATGGCACCTTTCTACGTTCGCAGTGGCACTCGGATTTCTGCCCCGCAACCTCCAGACAGCCGGGTGTGAGTAGTGGACCAGGCCGCCGAGGGAGCCATCCAGAGGTTTTTGTAGCTAACGAAACGCCTGCTTACAGGTTCTACGACGAGACTGTGAGGGACAGACAATACAGGTATCACCGTAATAGGCGCCCAATGGAATCTTCTGGATCAGGAAACCGGAGTATCCCCCCGCGGACAGGCCAAGCTCCTTCTCCGAACCTTATCGTCCTTGATTAAGGCTGTCTGTCGTTCCGAATCCCGATTTCACATATCCTGTGTGTCTTTTTATCTTTCGATACCGGCTTACGAACTACGTTTTTATTACACTTCGGAGTTTAGATGGGCGAGCATGTATGGCGTAACTTTGTTGTTTCTCTGTCAGCATGGTGGTAGACCATTGACCGCGTTATGTGTTATGCTTCTGTGACGGATTGCAGCCATGATCACGCCTTTTGCCTTTGCTATAGAGACTAGTATAGCTAGAATATAGCATTGATGAATTATTTCATGCACTTGTAAATTTTTCTCTATTGCCGTCTACTCTTCTGAAGGAACAGACTAAAATTGGCATGTGAACGCCCTTTGGTTGATGTGCGAGAGGATAGGAATTTACCAAAAAGAGGCAGCTGCAGGCAGCTGCCAAATGCATAAACTCGTGCGTCATCAGATGAATTGATACTGCCCCGCTCTCACCAGAAATCGCCCCAGCCTCAACTACGGGGTACTCAGTATATTATCTCTCAATTCGGCAGCCTATCTACTGCATACGCGGCCCTTCAAATAAGTTGCAATCTGCATAGGACCTTTTATCCACCTACGAGCTCCTTGTGTTTATTCATTCGCACCTTCTATCCTCTCTACTTTATTACCGAACCTAGAATCGCGACGAGCCAACATACTCAAGATGTCTGGCCCTGTTACGGTGAGCTTAGTTGCAGGGAACTGATTCATGTTCCTTTATGTTCCTTCATAGACCATCGCCTGAGTCCTTGGAAAGTCCTAGCTCTAATCCCTTCAACCTTCGCAGGTTAAGGCAACATCGCAGAGCGCACCAGAATCTCCAACCACGGCGCGGCCGCTTGAAATGGACGACGACGATGTTCAGGAGTCAGGAATCGTGATCGAGGACAACACCAACAACCCGAGCGCTACAAATAAGATGACTTCTCAAAATGAGACGTCTAATACTACTGCTGCTACAACAGCTACATCTGAAGATGTGCCGCCTACCAAGCCTCCGCGACCGGTGACCCAAGCACAGAAAAATATCATGATTTTGAAGGAGGCATTTCCAAATGTTGAGCTACCCGTCATCAAGGCTGTTCTTTCAGCAAGTGGAGGCAAGGTTGAAGCTTCATTCCACGCTTTACTAGGTTCGTATGACCTCGTGCTTCCATAGGCGCCTTATAACAACTACGAACATGAAAATTGTGAAGAATGCTGACCGAGTTATCAAACGGGTAGAAATGACGGACCCCGATGCCGTGAGAGACGAAACTGACGACGAATTACCTCCCCCAAAGCCGCCGCGTCCCACAGGCGGCGCCACTCAACTCTCGCAACTCGAGGCGGATGAGCTGTACGCACGACAGTTGGCAGAACACTACGAGAATACTGCGTCCTACGAGGAGCGTACGTCGCGGGGTGCACCCCGGCATCAGCAAGACACGGGTCTAAAGCCCAACGAAATGTGGGGAGACAAAGACCACAGCTTCATCGACGACGACCTGCCAGTAATCAAGGAGAATCTAAGGAAAGGGTTCATCGAAACCCAATCTAAAGTTAACACTTGGATCGCGAATCTCAAAAAGAAGATCGACGAAACATTTGATGAAGAAGGGGAGGGTAGCGGGTCTGGTCCCGGTGTTGGTGGCGGCAGGCCGTCCCAGTACAACCGGCGCTCTGGCGAGGCGGCGAGGCGGAGCGGGGATTACGAACGTTATGACGCCGACCCCCATGTCATCACGGATGACTTTGCAGGCATGAAGCTTGGTCCAGACGGAAGTATGTACTCGGCTATAAGAGCCCTCGATGAGCATAGTCTAACAAATCATATCTTTTTAGCACCTATCCGAGACAACCGCCGATCGCCTGGCAACCCAGACCTATTCCGACCTCCTCCACCCTCTAAGTCACCTAAGCCAAACAACGGGCGTCGCGTAGCATTCCGAGAGCATCTTGATGACGTCGACATGTACGATTCCTCCCCACGAACGACCAACGAGGGCGCAGGAACTCCCGGATCGGCTGGCAAGACAAGCAAGTGGCAGCCCCTCACGCCCGTCGAGCCGAACCCGATCACAGACAACGACCCCTTTACATTGGGAGACAGTGAGGACGAGCGGGACACCAAGGACAAGCCAGCACCAGTGGTGAAGGATAACAGTACAGAGGATTCGGAGCGGTTGAAGAAGGCGGCCGCCGAAGCCATGGCCGATAGCCTCATGGAAGGCAAGGGAGATTCTGCGGCAAAGAAAGATTAAGGTTACAGGGTTTGAGAGGTTTTGTGGACGAAGGATTCATTCAATAAGTCGATGGATGTGCTCTTAACATGAGACTTCGTAATGATCCTAACAATTTTCTGTTACGCATGTGAAAAGAGTATTCAAGGACTAGTTTGTGAGAGAGGCCATGGCTCTTGTACATTGGAGCTGGACTGGAGCCAACTATGATGTCTTGTTCCCTCCGCCCTTGAAGGCAGCTGCACAGAAAAGCTATAGCCGTCTTGCGACCATCACATTTGGCAATAGCACAAGCCCATCAATTAATCGAAGCACCAACTTCTGTGTGTGCAACGATTACTGGGGGATAGTGTTGTGAATAATCGTCAGCGACGAGATCATGTCATACTTGTGTGCCGAGCGTACAGCAATATGGGTTGGCTAGGAAGGACCTACTTTTTTGCGGAATAAAGAGAATCACCCAGGATCCATAAACTATTCGGTCACACGAATGTTTGATGTATGAGAGAGAGACTTGTAAGATATCTTGATGGGAATTATTAAGTCATAATACAGACGTCGTTAATTCATTGGGGTAATCGCGTCGCTAACAGTAAAAATCAGAGAGAAG
>JADHKT010000163.1:0-51080 GCA_019925285.1 Graphium sp. VPRI43844
TACTCCCCGAACACTGGATCCGTCCTGGATTCGGTTACATAATACTTAGATAAGCGCACACAGCCCTTTGTAAGCGCGTAAATAGTTCCAATTCAATTCAATTCAATTCAATGCTTAACGAGAGAAGCATAAGAAAAAGATATCGCCATGAGGGAGTTGGGTCTAGAAATAGGCCACTAGGAATTTTAACCCATCTCCAATCAACCAAATTTTCACCTTCACTGCGGCCATCATGAGTGAAAAGAGCAATACGAAAGTTCTTGGCCCTGACCAGGGTCGATCAGAAGTCATCACCAAGATGGCTAGGTTATCCAAGGCGGACAAACAAAAAGGTAATTATAGGGAGATGGAGGTATTAGAATTTAAACTAATTCATTTCCTCATTTCTCATTTAGGCTACAAGATTGAGAAAAGGCCTCTTAACAAATCTCTTCCATCAAGCTCGTCCAAGCCTCGTCAGATTTATGTGTCAGCCTCTTCGCCATTCATGTCAGTCGTCAGTCGGGTACAGAAGCACCTTGACAAGTCTTTGATTGGCGGTAGGGCCGCCACTAAAGGCATGACACTTAGTGCCAAAGTCAAGGCTCTCAAGGATGCAGGGGGTACCTCTGGTGATGGAGCCGAAGTCACCCTTCTCGGAACGGGAAAAGCAGTGGCCAATGTTCTCAAGATTGCAGGGCATTTCCAGCAGAAAAGCGACTGCAAAGTATCCATCCGCACAAGCACAGTTGGAACAGTCGACGACATTGTTACGACAGAACCAGACGTTGAGGATACTGCGAGGGTTCGAAATCTAAGCTGTCTTGCGGTCACAATCCAACTGCGGTGATCCCGAAAGAACCATATCCAAGTTGACCTTTTCACGCATATCTCAATATACTTCAATAATGAATAGGCCATGATAGGTAAGTTTTAAGAAGCGGTTTAGTTTTACGTAGTATCCTCGCTCTCCGAAAGGTGATGTTTCATTGAGATAGATGTGCTCATCTTTTAGGCTAGGTAAATGCTGCCAAACGAAAATAATAGGCTCAGCGCAGGGAACGCCGAACAACGAATTTAGACATGTTTTCTAGAAAAAGAATATGATAATGACAAAAAAACCGTGGCTTAGTAGAAAGAAAAGATGCGGCACAGGACCAAGAGCACGGCTCCAGAGAGATGCAGCAATCCTCGACAACTAGTAATGAATCCAAAACAAGATGACCTTCCATAAAAAAGGGCATACACGCCGATATTCTGAATTAACGGACCACAAGTTTGCTTTTGTCGCAGATAACCTTCGAAAGAGTTTCGATCGAGCCACTAGAGAGAAGCTCAAGCACTTGAAGATTGGCCTCGAACTCACGTGTGATGAAGTTTCGAATCTCGATGGCAATCAGGGAGTCGAGAGGGTAATTGGATAATGGCCGGGTGGTGTCTATATCTTCCTCGTCCATCATGAGAATGGTAGAGATCTTCTGGACAAGACCACGCCGTATTGCTTCGTCTGCCTCTTCGAGTGATTTTGCTGCTTTGAGCGCCGCATGGGGCGAAACCACGGTGGCTCCGTTGGCAGACGACTCAGCTTGGGCCTGGGCCTCCATGACCTCGCGAAGGTGTTTAAACTTGGCATCCTGGGTCCAGAACGGTTGCATGGACGGCGTCATTCTAACTCCCGTGATCGTGTGGTTATTGCAAGATTCGGCCAGTCTCCCATTGATTGCAGCACCAACTAGCGCAAGAACTTCAGCTTCGCAAATTAAATCGCTACCCAAATTCTTGGCTACTTCTGCTGCTGCCTCTTTGTTCTCTGCAAGATAACCAGTGTCGGAAATGGCCGTAGGGTCTATCGAAGCAGCTGGAAGGCCAAGGGTACGGCGGTACTGCACGAAAGCATTGAGGAAAGCATTGGCAGCTGCGTAGGATGCTTGGCCTCGGTTACCGACCGTGGAGGCAACCGAAGAGATGGCGATGAAGAAATCCAGCGGCTCCTTGATAAGTCCATTGTGGATGTTCCAGGCGCCGTGCACCTTGGCTTCCATTACCGATACGTAATCGCGGTAGGTCATCTTCTCAAACAAAACATCGTTTAGGACCATGGTACCGTGAACCACGCCACGGATGGGCGGTAGACCCTCTACGCCACTTGACAGCAGATTGTCGACCGATTCCATTTTGGAGACATCGCATGAACGGACCACTATGTTCGCACCAACGGCTTGGGCATCGTTGATCAATGCTTGCAGCTTGTCGTTGATTGCTGCGCTGCGGGAAACAAGGACGAGAGTCTTTGCTCCCTGATCTAGCATCCACCTTGCGAGGCTTCTTCCCAGCCCTCCAGTACCTCCGATTAACAAGTATGACGCGTCAGAACGGACGAGGCCAGAAAGCTTTCTCGCTGGTGCTTGGACGACATCGGTATCTTGTGGCACTATGACGAGCTTTCCCATTGAAGAGCCACTCTGTAAAGTCTTGAAAGCAGTTGCAACATCGGAGATGGGGAATTCGGTAACCGGTGAGATTGGCCTGATTCTTCCACCTAGAAGAAGTTGGCTCACATCTTTGACGAGCTTCTGGATGACATTGGGTCGTTCCAATGCCATGGAAAACATGTCCACGGAGGCCAGAGTTGCATTATTTTGAATTTGGGCCATTTCAACATTGACATTGTGCGAAACATCACGACCGCCGATTTCAACAAACCGTCCATATCTATTCAAGCACTTCCATGACTCCTGGAGGCCTGCACCGACAAGCGAATTCAACACAACATCAACGCCAGTGTTGTTGGTAGCACGACGTAAACCCTCGCTAAAAGCGCTGTCTCGGCTGTATAGGATGTGGTCTTCGGGGATCCCATACTCACGCACCAAGAACTGCTTTTTGTCGGATGACCCAACAGTTGCGTACACTTCGGCGCCGAGCATTTGAGCAACCATAATGGCGGCCTGGCCGACGGCACCAGCTGCGCCATGAATGAGAACTGTCTCGCCTTCAGACAGCCGGCCAATCTCGACAAGGCCGTAATATGCGGTCGAGTAAGCAAGCGGCACCGATGCCGCGGCAGCAGAAGGTATCTCATCGGGAATCTTAAAGGTGAAGTCGGCCTTAGTTCTGGCATATGTAGCAAAGGAGCCATGTGCCAAAGCCGCCACTCGGTCTCCTACTTGGATATTGTTCACTTCTGAACCAATGGCACTAATTGTTCCACTGCATTCGAAGCCAAACTCGAGATCCTGAAGTTTCCCGTTGAGGGTCATCGCATCTCTGTGATTCAAGCTGATGGCCTGGACCTTGATTTCAACCTCGTCGCTGGCCAGGGGATTCTTTTTCGAAAAATCGTCCACGAAATGGAGTGTATCGAGAACGCCCGTCATTCCAACATTAAGCCTAAGCGGTCGGTCCTCCTGATTAAAGTTTGTGGGCTCCAAGACACCCTCGTTGGTTTGAGCATGAACAAACTGATTCATAGTATCGTCATTCACGACACGGGGCGTGAAGAATGCACCGTTTCGTTCCATGAATTCGAGTTCGCTGTTTGCTGTCGCAGTACAACCGTAGGCTGCTTTAAAAACCTCCAATATCGCCCTGGAGGCATCGATAGTGCTGAGCCTCGCCCTGGAATCGAGATCCAGTGTCGAAAATTTGAGCAGCGTTTCCGAACGAACAGTGCGGCTGAGGCCGGCGATCATGTTAGCATCAGGGTTATCTGAGTCGGAGTAAGCACCTCGAACAACCCATAATATTCCTTGGACAGTTGTGATGAGTTTCTGAAGGTATGTGAACTCTTCTTCTGTCAAGTTCTTCAACAGAGGAGCCTCAAGTTCCAGAATGAAGATGCAAAGTTTACCAGCACCCGTGTTTTGGTTTAGTGTTTGTAACTCGGGGCGTTTCCCAGTTTCGAGAGCAAGTCCATCAGCAATCGCATCAGCCAGCTGTTGTTGTTCGGTCGACTCGCCGCGAATAATGACAACATCAGAACTCGAGTGGCGCGACTCTAGTGCATCTGTACTGGCCGATTGGTCATCGAGAGGTTTGAGAATTGGCTCCCACACCATCTTGTAACAGAGCTCGTGAGCCAAATTAAGATCGGCCTGGGACCCATGCTCGAGGATGGGGGCAATTGTAAGATCCTCAATGGAAACCAGCGGCTCATCGATACTCTCTGTCGTCGCAAATATCGTCAGTTTGGCGGGTCTGGACTGGTTTGTAGAGATGTGGCCTTGACAAAATGCATTCACCAGAGTGCCAGGTGCCTGGGCAACAGAGATGGCCGAACGAGAGAACACCATTCGTCCAATGGATGATGCGAGATAAACGGTATCAAGTTGCTTCTCTGCAAGGATTGGCCAGTACATCTCAATCAGCGACTCCAAGAAAGAAGGATGCACCACGGGGCTCGATAAATAGTTGTTGGGCATTTCCTTGGCCGCGTCAAGGACCTTGATCTTGCCCATGGAGCAATCTTGGCCTGCCGCGCTATCTTGGATTCCCTGAAAGAGTGGCCCGTATGCCACACCTAGCTTTGCGAGCTCGTCATACATTGTGGAAGGAGAAATTGGCTTGGCTGCCCTTCCAGTAATGTCCGAGATGGCAGACTTCAATTCATTTTGTCGCATCTTGGCATTTGATTGACCATCTACCTCGTTAGCCATTGTAGCACGAACCAAGACGAAGCCTTTGCAATGAAGCTTCCAGCCCTGAGTCGCGGTCCACGAACTAATATGGAATTCTTGCGTGGACATAGAATCGCGACTGTCTCCCTCAGCTCGTAGCGTGAGGGTAACTTCGATGTCTTTGTCGGGTAAAACTAAGGGAGCCAAGACAGACACGTCCCGAAGTTCAAGCTCATCGTACTTGACATTATTGTCCTCGGCCTTTTGGATAGCTGCCTCGAGTGCCATTGTTACAAATCCTGCCATGGGGAAAATTGTGAGAGACTGGATAGAGTGGTGCGTGAGCCAAGGCAGATCATCTAGCCGAATGATGTTCCTCCAAGTCGGTTCCATATCTGTTGAATAATTTGCGAGGGTACCCAAGATATCGCTTCTGGGTGCACTGCGCGTCCTATGTTTCTCCCAGAACCGGGACTCGTGCCAATATTTCGTTTGGTGGTTCCACGGATAACGAGGTAGATCGGTGAGGAGGGCAGGCATTTTGCCGGCCTGTGGGAAGTTGATTGCTTCGAAGTCTAGGTGTGCGCCGCGTGTGAAGAGAGCCGATGCGAGCTCCATGGTCGTCACGACAGCATCCTTCTTTCGGACCAGGGCGGGGGAGTATGGGATCTTTGCCGCGTTCGGTCCGGCTTCCTTGAGAATCTGCTTCAAGGGACCCTGGAGGGCAGAATGAGGGCCGATTTCGAGGATAATGTTAACACCAGTCTTGTACTCGCCTTGCGGCTTGACCATCTCACCGACAGCCTCGGCAAACCTCACGGGACATGTCAAGTTTTGCACCCAATAGCTGGAATCCATCTCGGGGCCCTCGATCTGGCGGCCGAGCAAGGAGGAAAAGAAGCGAACCTTGGTGGAAACGGGATCTTGAATGTAGCGCAACGACTCTTGGTATTCCTTTGCAACAAGGTTCATGTGGTGTGAGTGGTAGGCGACATCGACAAACAATCGCCGATTGAACATTTGCTTCTCCTCGACAATTTGTTGCAGCTCTTGGATGGCATCTTCATCGCCCGAAATAGTCAGACTCGAAGGACTGTTGAAACAGGCAATCCGGGCCTCACCGCTCTTGACGGTCTTCAGAATAGGGGCGAACTCCTCCTTTGTGCTGCCGACTGCCAGCATAGCACCTCGAAGTGCCGGGTTTTGGCGCCTCATCTCGGGTACGAGACGGCCTCTGTGGTAGGCGATGATCACACACGAGTCGAAATCCAAGATACCGGCAGCGTATGCAGCGGCAATCTCGCCACTGGAATGGCCTGCAACGGAGTGTGCTTGGATGCCCCAGGACTTGAACAAATCGATGAGGGCGAGTTGGATAACCGTGCACGCAGGCTGGCTAATATGTGCCTCGCCCACACGCGTCATCTTCTCGGTCTTGTTGAGTTCCTCTATAAGAGACCAATCGGCTCCGAGGCCCGCGAGACACGTGTCAGCACTGTCAATACAGGCCTGGAAGATGGGAAACTGTTCGTAAAGCTCCCGGCCCATTCCGAACCACTGAGCGCCCTGGCCTGTAAATATCATGCCGATCCGCAAAGGCTCGGTTTCTCTACCCAGAGTCATTTTACCGTTGGCCAAATTTTCAATGAATTCAAAAGAAGTCGATGCCGGAATGGCAACTCTCCACTGAAGCAAGGTTCTCCGCTGCCCCAAGGTGTAGGCAACATTCCTCATCAAATCAATCTGGAACATTTCCGGTCGCTGTTCGAGGTACACTACGATATTGTTCATGAGCTGCTCCAGGCTGGCCTTGTCGTTTGCGGTCAGGACAAGGAGCTTTCGGCCGGTCCTGAAAGCCTTTCTCGGGTCCAGCTCGCCAAACGTCATTTTATAAACGAAGGGAGCTTTCTCGAGGACGACGTGGGCATTTGTCCCTCCGAAACCAAAGTTATTGACACTAATGTACTTCTTGTTCTGGGGCCACGGCTTCTGGTGCACGGGGACTTTTAGATTCCAGTCGTCGAAGGGGATCTTCTTATTTGGCTCGACAAAGTCATGGTTGGGGACGATGAAGCCACGCTCCAACATCAAGGCCGATTTGATGACGGCAACAATACCCGAGGCAGCTTCCAGATGGCCGATGTTAGATTTCACTGAACCCATGTAGAGCTTGTCGCGGGGACCTCGCTTTTGCGCCAGGACGTTATGTATGGCTTTTGCCTCGATCGGGTCGCCCACCTTGGTTCCAGTGCCGTGTGCCTCAACGTAACCACAGTCAAACGGCTTGATACCGGACTCTCGATAAACTCGTTCCATCAAAGCCTCTGTGTATTTGATGCAGCCGTCAGAGACTGTCAGGATAATAATAAAGACAAGATTGCATTCTTACCTTGAGATTCGCCGTTAGGCATTGTGATGCCCGGAGTTCTTCCGTCTTGATTTACGCCACTGCCGACAATCACGGCGCGGATCGCGTCGTTGTCTCGCCTTGCTTGATCGAGATGCTTAAGAATAATCACACCACAGCCTTCGCCACGACCGAACCCGGTGCCTCGATTATCGAATGAATATGAATGACCATGGTCAGAGAAGAGCCTAGGCAACTGTCAGCCATACGCACGGTGTACGAACAATAAGATGGTTGAAGATACAAACCTAGACTTGGTAAAAGAAATCCAGAACTCGGGAAGCATATTGAGATGGCACCCGCCAACAATGGCGAGGCTGGATTCGCCAGACCGGAGACTCTGGCAAGCCATATGCAGGGCAACAAGACTGGAAGAGCAAGCTGTGTCTGTGGTAAAGCTAGGACCCCGTAGGTCGAAGAAATGGGATATACGGTTGGATTGCATTGCATAGGCACAACCTTTGGGGAGGAAATGATTAGTCTTGTTTACACTGCAAAGGGCAGGATCACTGTCACACTCACCGGTGGCCTGGTGCATGGGAATAGTGTCAGAATCTTTGAAGAGAGCGGCTTCATATTCAGGAAACGAGCCGCCGACAAACACACCAACATCCTGGCCGACAATGTCCTTTTTCGGGATACCAGCACTTTCAAGCGCTTCGAATGTACATTCGAGAAGAAGGCGTTGTTGGGGATCGAGAGAGATGGCTTCCTTTTCTGTGAGACTGAAGAAGGGCGCATCGAAGGCCTTGAGGTCGGTGTTAATGAAGCATCCACCCTCGGGGTTCAAACATCCGGCCTTTCCGGGGTTAGGGTGGTAAAAGCTGGCCGTGTCGAAGCGCTCTTTGGGGATTTCGGACCACCCGCCTCGAGCACGCGCCAAGAGTTCCCAGAACTCGGTCGGACTGGCGACGTTTCCCGGAAGGCGACAGGACATGCCCACTATGGCGAGGGGCACTACTTCGGGGGTCTTTTTCTCAGCGCCCGAAGCTTTCGAGGGAGCCGACGCGGCTCCCGTTGCGCCGAGGCCTCCAAAAGCCCCAAAGGCTCCCAATCCTTCTTCTTGTGATGATGATGTCGGCGCTGCGCTTTCGCCGTTATAGCTGTTAAACAGCGAGCTCCAGCCCTGTCCGGACCAGCTGCTGTTATTCCAACCGGTGCTGGCACCATTGGCATTCCCATTGGCAGCAGGCGCGGCATTGGCGTTCCGGCCGGCATTCCATGCACCGTTGGCGCCCCATTCTGAGATGGCTGTGCTGGGAGATGCACCGACGCCGTTCCCATTTACAGCTGGGGTACCATTCGATCGTGAGGACGACTCAGCTTCGTCATTCTCGTTTGTGTTGGAACTCTGGCCGAACCCGAAGTAGTTGTTAAAGAAACCGCCGCCCCCGCCTCCGCCTCCATTAGTACTTCTGCCGTTAGACGAGAAGGCTGACGGAGCCATTGTCGCAGGAAGATGGCAGTTGGAAGGGCGTCTTTCCCGGCTTTGGCTTTATGTTACGATTGACTTGTCACGTCTATGCGCAAACGTCTCGGTTTCTTCTCATGTTACTCTACACTGCACATAGTGTGGCAAGTTCTTGAGAAGAAGAAGAAAAAAAGAAGGCGAATAGATTCAAAGGAAAGTTTTTATTTTCTAAGAAAATCGGGACAGAGGGCCAAGTTCAACTACATCAAAGGAAGGGTATTCTAGCTTATATGGAAGCTCTCGGCGAATCTTATTTTGGGTGTACTCTCGGATAAGCATTCATCCCAAGTTCAACCTTTACATGCACACCTTGAGTTGAGCCTGGAAACACTTTATCGCCTCAGGAGGGGGTGTATGACAGGCGCCTCGGGCAACTACTGATACAAAACAGCGGCGACCTGGTTCCGACTTTGTCAGTACATTTCTTGCTATAAGATGACTGTATCACTATGGGTTTGATTGCATACTTGTACACGTACGTCAGTCCACCCGAGCTTCAGATTCGGTACCAGATATGGGTCAGAAAGCGAAAATGACCACTTGAAGTTCAACGTACGAGAAGTTCGAAGTACGGGACGAGATTTTGCGGATCTGGCTGCCACATGTCTATTGTCCGTTGTGGAGAGACTCGTGCCCTTTGGTAGTGTATTTGGAGATCTAAAATAGATGAATTCTCTTCGGATATATTCAAAAAGTAGCTGTCCTACTACCGACGGCTGTTCCGGACAAATCGAGGAGTGTGCATGGACAGTGGGGGGTGTTGTGCTGATCCTCCACGTCGACGCATGAGTACATGAGTTAGAGATAGACACACGAATGCATCTTGCAAGGCGCTGTGTGTGGCTACTAATTTGATCGATACACGAGCACGGAACCGGCCTTCTTGGCAAAAAGTGATTTGCTCTCTGCCGTCTGGTTGTCCCGAGCCAGATGGGTTCCTCCGTAAGGAAGCGGCCGGAAGGATTGATGAGATGAATGGACACGTCCGTCTATCCGCTCCAGGAGAGCAAGGAAAAGCCGATCTCGGCTCAATGCATTGTAGAATATCAAGCCAAGGACTGCCTTTTCCGATCGATCACAACCTCGATTGGCGGATGGCCACCGGGGAAGAGTATGCGGCGGGCTTCTTCTTTAGGGGGTAAAGGCAAGGAGCAGAATGCGAACAGTGCATCTGTCGTTACATTTAACTCAACCTGTCCAGTCGATGGAAATTTAGGGTGCCAATGCAACATAGGAGGTTTTACGTTTCTTTGATAAAGATACCAGGTTTGACAGCTAGACTACAAAGCAGGATGTGGGCTAAGGGAATCTCTCAATGGGAGAAGAAGATAACCCGCATTGAGTAGTCTCGTCAGACGGGACTACAGATGCTACTTTTATCCTTCTCGATGAGATGAACCGATAATAACTGAGACGCTTTAAACTGATATCTCTTCAGGCACTTATCATACTATAGAAACTATTCTGGCACGGATGGAGAAGGATTGGGAGAGAATAGACTAAAGAGATTGGAGATGCTGGGTCGGGAATCGGGAGGAAATTCCGATGTATGGACGCGTGGATAGAAGCATGGAGTTATATAAAGATTCATTTTCGGTGAATATGCTGTGACTTTAATGCCGGAGAAGGGTGTATCCTTTTACTAGATTAACTCGGGAATGGACGTGTCATCAAGTCTCAGCAAGGTCGAATGTTGATGCCACGTTAGACATCAGCTATCAAAAGTTCCAACGTTTTTCTTTTCTTTTTCTTCTTTTGTTGATTTTCTTTCTTTAAGAGAGATTCACACTTCCTTTTTCCCTTTTTTTTTTTTTCTCCTGAGAAAATGTAATTGAGATTGATAAGAGGAGGCTTTTCCCGGTTCAAAACGCTGTTTTGTTGCAGGCGTCTGAATGCCGCGAATCTTCATTTAGCCACCGATGAAAAAGACAACACGACGCACAAAGAGGATATTCCGGTATTTTGTTCTCTATACTATGTAACGGAGCTTGGCAGGTTAAAATATTGTTGATTGCGTCGGCGTCGCTCATTGGATATTCTCTCGGAGTCGTTCACTGGCTACTCATATCTCATAGCTCATTTGTATGGATGGTTATTATTCGCTATCCTGATTCTTATTGCCACGCAATAAGACTGAAGAGCCCCCTGGTCAATTGAATAGCCTCTATTTACTCTCTTCTAGATCTGTCCTTTTAGTAGGCTCACTTTCCTTTGTACGCTCAACAACAATACTCTCAGGCATAAATGCTACACGCTAGGATCGGATCGATAGCTTTTTGTTGTCTACTGGGTTTTGTATCGGCTGAAGAAGGGTATTCTGCTTCTCTGGCCTTTGCCTCCATCAGGACACTTCCGTTTCGGCTTCCCTGTGCTGTGCTATAATTTCTCTTCTATTACTCTTATTTATTTAATGTACCTTTCTTTTCCCTACAGTTGCTATTTTGAGACTATTGCTTCTTTGATATTTCTTTTGCAAATTCTTGGGACCTCAAGCTCGACTGTTGTAGATATTCAAGTACTTTGAAAGCGTTCATCCTGGTGTCACTGCTGGTGTTGTCAAGAGCCGAGTAAACATCGACAAGATGAGGTTTCTGTGCCTCCCTGGAGCCTTTGGGAGCTCAGAGGTGAGTGTTCTTTCTCTCTTCAACTTGCCGTCTGGAATGAGAGAGCATTGAAACGCGATATTCTGTCTGATTCTTAGTGGGAATGAGCTGTAAACTGACTCTCATCTAGAAATTTCAAATTCAACTCGGTATGTCTCAAGACTACATACACAGTAGCACACTCTCTTCTCTTCTCATCAACATATGAAGAGCAAAGAGTAAAGAGAAAAGAGAACGAGGATGAACTGACAAAATCACTCCCCGAAAAAGCCCCTATAGTCTCAGAACTCACGTCAGACAACACGGCAGAATTCCACTTCATAAACGGTAGTTGCGAAGCAGTCCCGCCAAAAGGCTTTGAAGAGTTCTTCGGAAAACCGCCATACTACCGCTTCATCGAACCGGACGACAAAGAAGGCGACGACGCAGACCTCCTCACCCGCATCCGTGACTTCCCAGATTGTCCCACGGCAGAAGAGACGATGCGGGCTCTCGTACGCGAAGGCGTCGCCGACAGCCGCCGGTCTTCGGACACGGCGCTCAAGTATCTCTTCGAAATCATGGAGCGGGATGGGCCGTTTGATGGGATTATCGGGTATTCGGAGGGAGCCACTGTTGCGGCGACGTTGTTGTTGCATGAGCAGGTGAGGAGGGATGAGCAGGGGATTGAGCCCATGTTTAAGTGTGCGGTTTTCTTTGCTGGGTGGCCGCCTTTGGATCCGAAGAATCATCATCTTGTGCTTTCCGATGAGACGGATTGGGTTATTGAGATTCCGACTTGTCATATCAGTGAGTTAATCCCCCCTTTTTGAGAGAAAAAAAAGCTTTTTTTTTTAATAAATTCTTTTGCCGAGGATGAATGAATATCTGACTATTTCAAATCTAGTTGGCTCTCTTGATCCGTATCTTGACGGATCAATGGCGCTGTACAATGTGTGTGATCCTGATAGGGCGTACATTTTCGATCATGCCAAAGGTCATACGCTGCCTCGAGAGAAGAAGTTGGTTAAGGAGTTAGGGGACACAATTCGGGAGATGATTTCCAAGATATGAGAGTGGAGGCATGCAAGCGTTTAGTCTGCAAATAGAGGGAGTGAACGGACGGGCGGGCGAGTGGGTGAGTTATCCAGAGTGAGATACCAAACACATCTAGAACATTTGCCGTCTTTTTCTCTTTCAGATAGAGTAGAGCGAATAGCAAGATTTCAACATCTCATCTCTCCCCGTTCAATCTTTCAATTTTCGATATCCATCGTCCGTCCTAAAGTTCATCAATGTCTTGTTGGCCCATTAGCTGCTGGAGTGGCTGGCAGCATCTTCAACATCCTTGTACAATGAGCAGAGCTTCCAGATGGAAGAGAGCCCTTGACTCACACCCCTGAACTGTAGAGTCAACTCTCGGGCCTTATCTCCAGTAGTACAAATCTTCCCGACTACTTGACATCCTTTCCACATCAAGAGACAGAGCCGATTGGATCTGTGGACTCCCAACCCGAAACGGCAAAATCGGGTAGCTGGAAACAGATATTACCCCTTTGATAATTTTCCCTTTTCCCTGGTTGCATTTTAACACGAATTATCGTTTCATGTTTCTTTGTGAAGCATATGCATGCAATGCCGGTCAAGAAGAACGGGACTTTTCAGCCTGAAGAGAAGAATCACTGAATCACTCGTCTCTTTCTTCTTTCGCTTCTCTGAGGATACGTGTCCTGCAATACCCCATCTACCAATTGACGATTGATTCATTTGAAGTTGATAATGACAGTTTTATATATTTGAGATTTCGAGTTAATGAGCTTTAATTGTATGCTATGTGGTCATCTACTCCTTGCTCTTAGTGCTGCACCCCCCTCTTCCATTATACTTTCTTCAGGTCTTCTCATCAATAGACACATCCATGGTATTGCCCACCCAACAGATCACGGCATATGGTCATTAATATGGTGCCTAGCTTAGACTTTGTTCATGCCGAAGGTCGGCCGTGCGGCCGTGCATAAAGCTCGCCTTGGGTCTAGGGCAATGAAAGGGATGCCTCGAGGCGGCTGGTACGGTACTTGCTGCCTACGCAAGCTTTTAATTTCCGTTCATAGAACTCTCCGTAGCGTCTTCCTTAACCACAGCCCGGCATTCCATATCGTCTGGTCTGGTGTGAAACCTATCTCCGAATGGCACGTCGGGCAATAAGATCTATTAGTGCAAGGTAAAACTGAGTGCTGATTCGGTCCCTTTCCCCGGCTAATCGATGCATGGGTACATAGCATCACACCCCAAAGCTACAGAGTACTCCGTACACCTGTGATGAATTCGCCATGTAAAGATGGTTTTGCTGCCCGCAATCTGGCTGATATAGTACACCACTTCAGCCCCCACGAAAAGGCCCAGGGCTCTTTCACCATTTACGCTATCACCGCATAACACCAGTTCAATCTCTATTTTCTAATGAGTAAAGAATATGAGGAGCTCCTGTGAAATTGTTACAACGAGGTTTCTGGGGGAGCAATCCAGAAAGACTTTACCAGCTCCAAAGCCTAGCCTCTATAGCAAACCCTCTGAACCAGAATCTTTGCTTTTCGGTTCGCTACTTTGCATAGCCGCGTAAGAAAGGTGGCGAATACTTGTACAACACTTTGGAAGCTCTTTCGTTCCATCCCTGGGAAACATCCCGCGACGGACACACCCCCGTTTTCTTCAGGATACACCCCTTTCTTTAAGCCCGACCATTTCTAATGAATTTGATCACTAGGAAACGCCCCATCTTCAATTTCCTCCATCTGTACGGGTTCCGCTGCTCCGCTGCTCCGATAACTCCGGTATATGCTCATACTTTGCTTGATCACAGAATTCAATGTCCTCCTAAACGAGCTCGGAGCAACACAGTCTCTCGTTTTGGAACTGTATCTCTTCAAACCCACGTATCTACCCCCCTAACAGAGTTAAAGGCGCGAGTGGGAATTGTACAAGGGTAAAACGTACAACGAACGAGGCAACAATTTGAGAGACCATGCCTTGCAGCTCTAGATTGCAGCCCACTATAGACCATTCTTATTCCTCATGCAAGGAATAAACTAGGACCTAATCTAACGTGCCAATTGATCCGGTGCAGTTGGAAAAGATACCTGTGTAGTCTGTTGGCTTTTGCTCCATTGAACTTGGTTCCCCTTCGAATCCTCTCGTTCCTTAGCAACGAGAGTGACTGTCACCCTCATCAGGCTTGCTTGCAATACGGAGGAGTAATACTCTTTCTCGGTGTACAACGCTTGCTTCGTGTGTCCTTACACTGATATCCAATACATCTTCTATTCTAGCAAATTTGACAAGCAAGACTGATGTCTCGTTGAAACTGCCGCTGTATTGGGTGCATGCACAGAGAACTGCTCACTATTGTACGTTTGGACACTCGTTGAATACGACATGTCTTGATATTCCTCGGCAAGCGCAGGTGTCTTCTCCGCCATCACTGAATTGCGCCCTTGTTGCGTCATCACTCTTTCTTTTCTCTACAGATACCAAGACAGAGGAGGCGACATTATCAACTCTGGTCAACAATACTTCAACAATACTTCATCTACTCGTTCATCGGAGAATCAAATATACTCGCAAAATACAAAATTTTTGCCCATAAAATGGATTCCTCGACTCCCACAATCCGCTCTGTCCCCAGCAACCAACACCTTCCATCTCCCCCACGCACATCCTCCATACACCCGCCCCAATCTTCCCTCGCCGCAAAGTCCTCCATAGGTTCCTTGACAACCCTTGCGCCCAGCGCCCCAAGCCAAGCCGTCTCGGCCCAGCCTTCCTATGCTTCCCTCCAGTCCACGAGAGGTCTTCTCGGAGCTTCGGCGCCGATTGCCGGTGCTGGATCCGGAGGAGGGGCGAAGAGGCCGTTGGCTGATTTACCAGAGAGTCCAAAGTCGCCCGGTGCTTCGGCGGGCGTATGGCCTGGGATCGGAGGTATTGCAAAGGGTGAGGGAGAATGCAATGCCGGAAAAGACACGGTTGTCCCTGCTGGGGGATGGGGAGCTTGGGCTCGAGGTGCTGGTAGCGGAGGAACGGATGGAGGAGGCGGAGGAGGAGGAGGAGGGATAGGAACGACGAGTGGTGCAGGAAATGTAAACGGGGAGCCCAAACCGAAGGACGAAAAGGCAGCCACGTACAAGGCCAATGCATTTACATTCTTTGTAAGTCTCGACTTTCGCGTGAGAATACCAACAGCCACTAACATGGCAATTAGAGAATCTTTTCTTACACTAGCACGACGGACCGCGTCATCCTAGCATTCAGTATCTTCGCAGCCTTGGGATCCGGGGGTGTGTACCCTCTTCTTAATGTCATTTTCGGTCGTTTGGTGAGTGTAGTGACGAGGCACTACACTCCAGGAATGACGACCGACGAGATGCAGAGCGCGTTTATGAATGCTGTTGAGGAATGCGTGTAAGTTTCTGCATCTTGCTTCATATTTCAGTCCTCTCAATAGTATGTGTTTTCTGACGATATGAATCATGTCAACAGGCTATACATGGTATATCTCTTTGCAGCTCGATTTGTCCTCGGCTACTTCTGGCACGTAAGTTCTGCCTCCGCATCATACAAAGCCCAAACATCAATCCAAAATCCAAAAAAAAAAATAAAAAAAAACTCACAACCATTATGAAGCTCGGCTTCCGCTTGGTGAGCCTCCGAATCTCAGCATCCTTCCGCCTAGCATACCTAACCGCAATCCTCCACCAACCGATATCAACCCTCGATTTGATGCCCCCAGGCCACACAGCCTCCATCATCACAAACACCGCAAACACACTCCAATTCGGAATCGGCGAAAAACTCGGCACATTCACCACAAGTATCGCGCTCGTCATCTCAGCCCTCACAATCGCCTTTCTGCACAACTGGAAAATCGCACTGGTCTCGTGTTCCGGCCTCGTCTTCATTGTGGTTGTGTATGCGATTACGATCCCGGCTGTCGTCCGGATTTTGAAAAATGTAGAGGATTCGGGTATGAAGGCTGCGGGTGTCGCAGGCGAGGCTTTTGGAGCTGTGAGGATGATTGCTGCTTTTGGAGCGGGCCAGAGGATGACGGGGAGGTATCGGTATTGGGTTGGGGAGTCGAGGAGGAGGGGGATGAAGATGGCCAAGTATGTTGCTCTGCAACAAGCTGTTAGTAAGTCAAGTCTTTCTTGAACGAAAAAAAGAGGGAAAAAAGGATCTTCCATTGTTTGTTGAAGGGTTACTGACCATCTTGGATAGCTTTCTTTACCGTTTTTGCGTAAGTTTAAAGCATATAAGCTTCATTCATACTCTCCCCTTTCTTCTAACACAACTCTAGCTCATTTGCTCTCGTATTCTGGTTCTCGACCAGGTTGTTTCTCAATTCTGAGATTGACAATATCGGTGCCCTCATTGTGTAAGTCGTTCCAACAAGAGTACTGGAGGAGACCACGATCACTGATGGCTTGTTTTCCAGAGTCCTCATGTCCGTCATGATGATCGTGACATCCTTGACCTCGATATCTGCACCAATCTCCGCAGCCGGTAAATCATCCACGGCCGCATCCATTCTTTTCAAGACAATTGATCTACCGCCTCAAAAAACCTCTGGTCTCAAGCCCCCTGAAGTCTCCTCCGGTGGCGATATTGTTTTCCATCATGTCAACTTTACATACCCTGCGCGTCCGTCGATAAAAGTCCTCTCCAATCTCTCAGTACGCTTTCCAGCAGGTAAAATAACCGCCATTGTAGGGCCTTCAGGGTCCGGAAAGAGTACGATTGTAGGGCTGTTGGAGAGGTGGTATGATTTAGACGGCGACTTTGAAGCCCGCAAGCTGGTGAGTCTTTCAAATAACCTTTTTTCTTTTTTCACCGGTTATTTTCTGGCTTGGGAACTTTTTTCTCTGACTCTCCTGCTGAATAGGTTCTCTTTCTTCGCAATGGGAGGATTACCTGCGGAGGTCGCGAACTCAAGGATATGGACATGCGTTGGTGGCGGACACAAATTGGCCTGGTCCAGCAGGACCCCTTCCTTTTCAACGACACAATTTATAGAAATGTAGAGAACGGACTTATCGGAACGGAATGGGAGAATGCTCCGTCAGAAAGAAAGAGGGAGCTTGTAGAACAGGCGTGTAGAGAAGCCTTTGCAGACGAATTCATCGCCCGACTTCCCGAGGTAAGATGTCCCTTCTTTTCTCTCAGCGCAAACAGGGAAAAAAAAGGAAAAAAAACTAACAGAGCTGAAAAAAAGGGCCTTCAAACAAGGGTCGGCGATTCTGGAATCAAACTCTCAGGTGGTCAACGCCAACGCCTCGCAATAGCCCGCGCAATCATCAAAAATCCCCAAATCCTCGTCTTAGACGAAGCAACATCAGCAATAGACGTCCAAGGCGAACAAATAGTTCAAGCAGCTCTAGATCGCGTATCGCGGAATAGAACTACAATAGTCATTGCACACCGTCTCGCAACTGTCAAGAAAGCAGATAACATTGTTGTTCTTGCCAGAGGTAGCGTTGTGCAGCAGGGTACGCATGAGGAGCTTATGAGTCTTGGATCTGGGGCCTACTTTTCGCTTGCTACGGCGCAGAAGATTTCTCTAGGGGAAGAAGATGGCGATGAAAAGGAAACTGAAGCTGAAGGGAGTTTGTTTTCGAGTCTGGAAAAGGGGTTTGATGGGACGTTGAGGAGTATGGATTTGATGGAGTCCGAAGCCTGTACTTCCAGTACCGTTGTCATTCAGCCTAGGGGAAGGGGAAGAGAAAGAGATGAGGCTGAGGCTGAGGCTGAGGCTGAGGACGCGGATGCCAATGGATATGTCCAAAAGGGACTATGCAGGAGCTTTGCAACATTGATTGAAGAACAGAAGAGCCTATGGCCTTGGTACGTTCTGTTTTTGTTTGGAATCTTGATTGCAGCTGGTAAGACCATCCCGTTCAATTCCCATATCATCTCTTTCTTTAACCCGCAGTCAATGACGAGCATCGAGCAATCCCGCTAACTACCGCCATTACAGCTTCGGCACCGCTTCAGGCCCTTCTATTCTCCCACTTGATCTCAGGATACGCTCTCCTGGGAGACAACCTCAAAACCTGGGTGCAATTCTGGTGTCTCATGTTCACAGCACTGGCTGGCGCAGTAGGAATTGGATACTTTTCACTCGGATGGTCAGGAATTGCCCTCGCATTTGTAAGTCCAACACCTTTCCTCTCCTTTTCTCGAACATTGCGAAAAAAAAAGAAAAAAAAAAAAGAAAAAAAAAAAAAAACCCCAAACTCACAACCTTTGCCAATTTACACCAAAAAAGAAAATCTCTGGCTTCTACAGAACGCAATACTTTCAATCCCTCCTCCAAAAGCCAATTCCCTATCACGACCAAGACACCAACACGCCCCCGATCCTCATAGCCCGCCTCGTCTCCGACCCAACGAACCTCCAACAGCTCCTCGGCACAAACACAGGCTACGCCGCAATCTCCATTCTCTCCGTAGCAGGCTGTCTAGCCATCGCCTTCTACTTTGGCTGGAAACTCGCCCTTGTTGCCGTCTGCTGCTCGTTGCCCGTCGTGTTAATGGCAGGATTCTTCCGATTACGTGCCGAGGGGAAGTTTGTGGTTTTGAATCGGCTAGTTTTTGCCGAGAGTGCGAAATACGCTGCTGAAGCGGTGGGTGCTTCGAGGACTGTTAGTGCCTTGACGATGGAGAGGGGAATTCTGAAGAGGTATGAGGGGATTTTGGCGCGTCATGTCTATGAAGCCTTCCGCAAGGCTCGGCTTTCTACTGTTGTTTTTGCCGCCAGTGATAGTGTTGCTTTGTTGTCCATGGCTTTTGTGCTTTGGTTTGGAGGGAGGTTGATGGCGCAGGGCGAGTACTCGGGCTTCCAATACCGTGAGTTTTTGTTCATATCGATCCTTTCCCTGGCTTTTTCTTTTCTGGAACTGACCCTGGGTATTTCTTCTTCCAGTTATTGTTTACATTGCCGTCATGCAGGTAAGTAGCCCAACGAATGCCGGAGATCTGAGAAGAAACGAAGGACAGAGAATGCTAACTTCATGCATCAAAAAACAAAAAGGGAGGACTTGGTGCCGGCCAGTGGCTCTCATTTGCGCCCAACATCGCAGAAGCAACTGACTCTGCCAACCGCATTCTCGCCGCTCGTCACTCGCTCAGCCCAACGTCTGGATCACCACTTCCAATGACTCCCGATGGAGGACATGATCCGGAGAAGTCGGGCGGTGCACGCATAGAATTTAGCAATGTGTGGTTCCGATATCCTACGCGCGATGCGCCGGTTCTCAACGGACTGAACCTTGTAATTGAGAGAGGCCAAATGGCTGCTATTGTCGGTGCTTCAGGTACGATCACTGAAAGTTTGAGACAAGGCCATATTAGACAACTGACAATATGCATGTACTTGTAGGAGCTGGGAAAACAAGCATCATCTCGTTACTAGAAAGGTTTGTCTAATCCTGCCAATCGGGCCAACACAAAACACAAAACACCGCTGACTGACAGCCTGAAGATTCTATAATGCAAACGCAGGCTCAATAACTTACAACGACACTGAAATCTCCTCCCTTTCTTTAGAACCCTACCGCAACTCCCTCTCCCTCGTATCCCAAGAACCTTCTCTCTTTAGCGGCACAATCCGCGAAAACATTCTCATAGGCCTCGACCCTTCCTCCCCGCATAACAACGAGGAATCTCTTCACAAAGCCAGTATCGATGCGGGAATCCACGGCTTCGTCATCTCCTTACCAGAAGGTTATGATACACGTGTCGGAATCCGAGGAGTTCAACTATCAGGAGGCCAAAAGCAACGTATTGCTATTGCCCGTGCACTCATCAGAAGGCCAAGTGTGCTGCTTCTTGATGAGGCGACAGCGAGTCTGGACTCTGAGACAGAGAAAGGGCTCCAGGGCGTGTTTGAGAAGGCAAAGGGTGGTAGGACTGTTGTGGTTGTCGCGCATCGATTGGCTACAGTGCAGAACGCCGATGTGATTTTTGTGCTGGGGGAGGGGAAAGTTGTTGAAAAGGGGACGCATGGGGAGCTGTTGGCTTTGAAAGGGACATATTACAGCATGGTAAGTCTGCAGCCTCTGTCCCTTGAATTGTGGTTGGCATTGATCGAGGCAATCTTGCTGACTCTCGCTTGTTTCTTGCGTCTTGATAGTGTCTCTCGCAAGCGTTGGATAGATAATGGCTCAGCTGGGGGGACAAGGGCCCTTTTCCTTATTAATGTTGAAGGGATTTTACGTTTCGTGGTTGTTTAAAAACATCGAACGTGGTGGTTGGCTTAGGAAACCGCCCCAAGAGGAAGGGAATGTAAAAGAAAGTCATAATGCGTGGGCTGGTGAGGGTATCAAAGTTTTGTTTTGAATCGGCTAAAAAAGAAATGGAAAGTTTAAGCTTGGTATCGATTCAGGATATTCGGTACCCGCTGTGCCATGTTAGAACTGGACATTCAATTCTTCGGAGAGCATAATGTGTCCAGATTGACAGAAGGAAGGAAACGTATATAAAGGAGAAGGAGCAGGATACATACTCGAACACCAACTCATTCCCATGCCAAGCTGCACTTCCGACCCAAAGCGTGAGATTCAAATCCGACGCGTACCGCTTGTCGCTGGTACGCAGACTCATGGCCATGCGGAAAGCGTAGCTCGCGTGATCAAGGTCGGGTGGCGGCGAGCCTTGGGCGAGAACATTGCTGAGGGCGCCCCCGGGGAAAGATATATAGCCGCGGGTTGTCATTTCTAGGCTTTTTGCATTAAGCGCAGAGGTTGGCATTTGATGTTCTTAACCTACATCCTTCAGTTGCTGGTCTACCGTTGACTTACATGGCTGGAGGGTCATCCCGCGTCTCTAGTGTGAACGCAGTGTCCAATTTTGCCTTGGAACGCGAGAGGATTTCTCTAGAGGGACAGTCATGTCCGCCGGCCTGATTTTTGGGTTTTCCGAGAGGTTAGTACAGTATTCGTCTGCGTGTAAGTGAATAATATTACACGAATGCTTTGAATCGCCGAGTACGGGAGTTTGAATTGAATCAACTGTACAAGGCACCAGAGAAATAGAAAGAGAAGAATCAATCAAACCTTGACTATGCCTCTCCCAAAAGCCCCAGACCACCTCCCTCCCACGACGAGGGCAACCTCACGCTTAGTGTCCCCAACGGACACAACCTTGGTCTCGCGACAAAAAGCGACCGCCATGCGAAAATCAAATGTCAAAACTGGCGGTGGGAGCGAGAAATGCGGATGAGCGAAGAATGACATTGGGATCGGGTCCTTGTCGCGTGAGGACCTCAAACTTAGTTGAGATGGGGACGACGAGGCCGAATGCGGTGGTGGCTCTGACGATGACAACACAGGACTGAAAGGCGCTAATGGTGGTGCTCGTCGAGCTGTTGCTGGTGATGCTGATGTCCCTCGCGGAGGGACATGGCCAGAAGCAGGGACGGGCACGAGGGGTTGGGTGGCGCTGGGGATTGGGCGCGTCGTGGTGTGAACGATCCAACCGGTATCCCAATCATCGTCGGCTGGATCGGCTGGTTGGTTCGGCATCGTGTCCTTGTGTGTCTCGTCAGAGACTGCCATACCATAACCTCTAGCCTTTCTCTCCTTCACTCGTTCGACGTGCTTTTTTTTCTACTTGATCCTTCTTTTTGGCCTCTTTAATTTCCCTTTGGCAATATCAAGGTGGGTAGGACTTGTGGACTTGGGCCCCTTCGCCTGTCACCTTGCCTTCTCTTTGTCTTTGAGAAAGTGATTTGAAAGCGGAGTCTAGTTCAAATCTGCGCAAAACGAATTCAACGTAACCCGGCGAGGAGCAGGTACTCCGTAGTTATTGTAGCAATTGTTAGAGTCTAACTTGGCATGTCCGTTTGTTAGGCTTGTGGAAATTGAATTAATTGGGGGGGCAGCTCGACTATGCTCCATCTTGATTTTGGTGGATAGATAATGCATTGCTTGTTCTGGCTGGCCTTTGTGCAATAACGTTTCGATGTTCGGGGAAAGTTGTTCCTCTCCGCGAGCTTCATGCGCTCTTTTGGTTCCTAGCCCACTTGCAGGGCTCGTAGGATGGTAGGATGGGGGGGGGGGGGGGGGGGTGGCAAAATGAACCTATTGGAGAGCGAATGCGTGATCAACATAGCGTATGCAGTGTACGGGGTAGTCGGCGTTGAGAACGAGAAAGGGGCAGTGGTGGTTGGCTCTTGTTGGTTCATCTGCAGTTTAGCGAGCTTTTGTCGCGGGGTTGGGGGCGAAGAGGGAGGGGATCGGGCGATTAGTCCTGCCGAGAGCTTCGAGTCACCCCGAGGATCGTTGGATCTGGAAGAAGTTGTATTTTTTTTCCCACCCAGCTGGACGCTCGCAGCTTTGACAACTGTTGGTAAATCTTTTATTTTATTTTCTCTTTTTTCTAGTTTTCATTTCTCTTACCCTTTTCTTCTTCAGCTTGTGACTTGTTGCGACCTGAGAGGCCTGAGAGGTTCTTGGCTGGCTCATGCGGGAGGCAAAGGAATAGGTTATGCGATACCCTCCCGCCCACATGCCGATGGGCTGGCTGCATGCACAGGGAGAAGAGCCTTTCTTTTTCTTTCTTCTGGCCGGGGACGAAAGCTCCGATCGGATTCGGCAACGGAGTGGTTTGTTCGGTTGTCCCGATGGGAAGATGGGAAGATGGGAACATCGGAGGAGCTGAAGGATCCTGTTGGCCAGGGCCAAATTAGGAATTAGGATGGACTACGGAGTACTCCGTACAAGTACGGTACTTCTACGGAGTATGACTTCTGGATAATTACTTAGGTGATAACAACAGAGAAAGTAGAGAACTGTGGAGTTCCAATATAGTACGTATACAGTGAATACGGAGTATTACTAACCAACAATATTCGCAAGAATTACCAATCTTGATCTCAATGCTGCGAAGCCTTACCATAGAAGCGAAGCTTTACCATCGTACACTTTTACAGCAATTTCCCTATTTTACAACTCCCCCATTCTACCGTCAAAACAACGCTTCAACATGGCCCGCAAAACCATCATGTTGAGAGACCACCACCAGTGGATTTCCTGGTCGAAATTGGTCAAAAGCGAGGCCCGCAGACACAAAGTCTGGCAATACATTGACCCGAACACCACTGACGAGCTCGGAGAACCTCCTGAAATCTACCAACCACATTACTATCTCAGAAGCGACGAAGGGCAGGCTCTCCTGCGAGATCTCCAACTTAAATACTCGGCCCCGACACCAATCGGCATGGCATAGCGACCACAGCCTCGGGCATTCCTACCTCCTCCCAAGCTCACGATCTTCACGCTCTACTTGCTCTCGGCACGGACGAAGTCGATGAACTCTCTGCTGAATGAATCATCAATATCTACCCCGAAGCGGAAGAGGCCTTCACATGCAGTCAAGCGATATACGAGGAAAAGAGGCAGATCTATGAGGAACTTGTGAAGAAGCTTGCAAAGGTCTCAAAGGTGATGAAAGACACCACTTCAATAACACTCTCAAGTCCGCTTGTTTTAAGCCTGGAGCTAGCCTTCGCGAATGGTATACTGCTGTTAGTAATAGGGTTGGAGGCAGCTCGCTACCCGTGTTTCAGCTCAACGTCAACGAGCAAATGCGACTCTTTGGGCAGAAACCTCGCACTACCCAGGAGGCTCGTACACGGGTCAAGACGTGGGTTGAGAACCTCAACAATCGGGAAGTGTTTTTCGGGCCTGTAAGCCGGCATCTTTGGAAAACAGAGATAACTACGGCCATTCAAGCGTACGATCCCGCATGGACTACTTACTTCTTGACTCATAGTGACCTCCTCGACACCTACGAAAAAGCTGGCAATGCCTTTTTGGATACTCATCCATACTCATCCCGAAGAAAGCGTAAGGCCTCAACGCCAGAGGCACCAAACTTTGAACCTTAAGGAGGAGGATGACAAGGGCACTGAAAACCCAGACAAAGGACGAAGACGCCACAAGAGAGGTCGCGAATCGAAAGGAGCGAACAACTACCGACCACAAGGCCCAGCCAGAAACGACCTCCAGGTGCAACGTGTGCAGCACCTCCTACCATCAAATCGACATTTACATGTGCATCCAGAACCTGCAGTCCCAAATTGGCGTCCAAAGAGGGATATCGTCAATGAAATTAAGGCTCGAAAGACAAGCGATCCGATCTTGAAAGAAAAGATGGAGAGATGCATCAATTTTTGCAAGGATCACCAACCTCATGACTAGAAGGGCGAAAAGTCGGCGAGGCCCTAATATCGATCGCCCTAACATCGATTGAGATGGGGCTCCCAACCCTGCGCAAACCCTTTGGAGCGGTCGCAATCCTAGACTCGGGGCCAACAACCCACATTTTGACAACAAATGTCCGATTTGTATTGGCAAAATCCCCTCACATGTTTCACGACGGATGGCGCGAATCCAAACCCGGTCAACTACTTGTACTCACTCCTCCAAGCCCCCAAAATTGAATTCCTCATTCCAATCCATTGGCCCGTACAAGGCCCCGTATCCAATGCCCAATTCCAACGCCGGCCCTCCCTGCCAAAACATGCCAAACTTCAAAGCCTCTTCCAACTCACTCCCAAGCGTCGCCATCCCCTCGTGATCACCGGAAGACTCCTCCGAAATACGTAGGGCCTCCTGCGCAAGGAAATCCGTAAACTCCTTCTTCACAGGAGCCAACAACCTCTCATATTCCTCCAAACACCGAGTCGCAGCTGGCCAACGCTCTGCTACCGTCGCGAAGAAGCGCGAAAACGAATCCATGTAGGACTCGACTTGTTTCCATGTGTAGTGCGCCGCGATGTCTGTCTTTATCCGCTGTAGCGCTTGGAGGAAGGCAATTGCTGCCGAGAAGGAGTGGTAGCACGCGTGAAAGACGTATTTGCTGTTTCCAAAATCAAAGTTGGCCTGCTCCCAGCTTCCGTCGGCAACGCCCACAGCTGCCACAAAGGCCTTGATGAGATTCTCCGGTTTGGGATCTTTGATTCGGGGACACGGTCGGAAGAGGGTTACGATAATGTAATCGGTTGCTATGCTGGAGTAGTGTTTCATCTCGTCCCATTGCGACTGCGAAAGGGTGTCTGTATTTCGCACCGCAGCCTCGTGGATCTCTGACTTCCAGTCGAGAATTGTGCGCTCTTGGTGTGCCATCCATTCCTCTTCCCCCGAAAAGTCTGGAGGAATTGGTTTGTCGTGGAATAGAACGGGAATGATGTCGCATTCCACCTCACGGTATCGCCAGATGAACTGTGCCGGGAACTTTGTACATCGACCCCGTGGATCAATCCCCGCTGTGGTAATGGCATCGTCTTCAAGCTGCGAGGGGAACTCGGTTGAGATGTTCTTACGGACGAGCGTAATGGGGCGCAGTAGTGCACCGCACACGGCAATCTCCATCTCCCACGCACACCAAAACACCCTACGACGTATGTCTCGCTCAAGGGGAGTGACACCAGGATGATCTGGGAGTTCCTGGTGCAATCCGAGATCGATGCACGCTTGGCTGATAAAGCCTGTGAGAAGCCAAAAGTTGGCAACGCCAGGATTGATGAACGCATATTGAGTAAGAAGAACGAGCGCCTGGAGTCCACGCAAGTCGTTGGACAGTACGTGCGGTATGTATTCCATTGCCTTTTCAAAGAGCCCGCATGCAATTGAGTTTGCTCGCGCTAGTTTTGCCCTCGCTGCTGTAGACAGGGAAATGGCCATGATGAGATTGAGCGTGTATTCCTCATACGGCGACACGGTTTGCACCGTCTTGTCCGGGTGGAATAAGATATTGAACATGGCGATTAGATCGGGCGTGTAGTAGATTGGGTACTGCGAGGCCACGCGCGTGACATAGTTGTTGAACAAAAAGTCGGCAACGTGCACTGGGATTGAAGTCAAGGGAATGCTTCGAGGCTGTGGATGAATGATGGACCGCGGGTGGCGCTCGTGCACATCGTTGACAACACCTAGGACATCTCTCGCTGAAGGTAGTCGTGTTCCTGCGATGACACACCGGGCGAGTGGCACCGTTGCTGAGAGACCAAGGAACGAAGGTGTGACTCCTGCGAGAAGTTGATTGACCACTAATGGAGCGAAGGCGGCATTCCCAGTCGGCTTCAGAGATTATTAGAATTAAACTGCCGCGAAGATGACGAGCGAAAGAATAAATTGTGTAAATGAGTGAGAGAGAAGAAGCAAAATGGAAGAAAAAAAAAAGCATACCCGTACGGGCCCTTGATACCCCAGATGCACCCGCTCGCTCTCGGCAATCTTGTCCTCCAAGAACTGTGCAATACTTCTCGGTAACGCCTGTCGTGTGTTCGAGTTCATGGACACGCAAGATACACCCGCATGCAAACACTGTGAACAGGCCGATGGAAGAGCGTCACAGTGGATTTTGCGGAGGCGGCATCGAGCGCAGGCTTGGGCGCGACGACGCACACGCGACTTGGCCATTTCTTGTTTATTCTTTCGGAGTTGAGCGTTCGAGAAACCTTCAATGCTCCGTGTGGAAGATAGACTTACATGAACGTCCCAACGTCAAGATTAGACGTCGCCAAGTATCCCCGACGGGTTGGCGTTTTTGTCCGCTAGCTTCATCTTGGCTGGCCAGCCATTTACTTTCCGAATGCCTAGCTCCAGTAAAGACGCAAGAAGTATTGTGATAAGCTTCTGAATTTCAAAAGGTTCAATTGCTACGGAGTACGGAGCACAAGTATTAGGTTTATCTGCGGGGTAGCCAAGAGGCTATCATAGTTCCAAATATAGCTAGACTTGCACTGAACTCATCTTCGTTCTAGTGCAACCTTGGCTTTGGCCCTTGAGGTCTTATCAGTTGTCCCTCTCAGTTGTCCCTCTCAATCGACCCTCTCAATCGACCCCGAAGACTCTTCAAAAGAAGATGCGAACTTTCCCAGTTGGTCCAATTCCCCAACAAGGCAATTGCGTCACCATAGCCACCCATCAACTCAAGCTCTGCAGCAGAACTCGTCGCCTCCGTGACAAGAATATTCCCAGCCCGTTGAACCCAATATGGCGTCAAGAAAGTAGCAATAAACCCGTCCTCCGAATAGGCAGAAAGTAATTTCAAAGAATTTGACGGCGAGGGCTCAAGCAAGAGCCTAGTTTCCCAAAACGTAGCAACTACATTCGGATGAAACGTATCTAGTCTCCCCATCGTGATACCTTGCATAAAACTTGATAACTCGGGATTCAAAGTCTCGTTTCGCACAGCCCATTGAACGCGATACAGTGAAGCCAGAAACTCAAGTTGTGACCCTTCCCTCGTCAACCTTCGCGACTTGGAAAGTTCGGGCAGCGAAGTTGGACGAACGAGAACTCCACACACCCTACTCTCCAAGCAATAAACCACCCAATATAAATTTTCAAGCACGGGTTGTTCTTCAGATGCTAAGAGGTCAATTGCGAGTCGAATGGCGAAACCAAGCTGTTGGCTGATGTTTCCGCTCGTTGGATCGAACAAGGTGTGGATAACTAGGAGGATTACTATGCGTAGGGTGGAAATTGATTGTTCGGATGTGGCGTTTTCTATGTATCGGAGTGCTTTTGCGTGTTCTTTTGATGCGAGGGGTTTGAGGGGAAGGGGGGTGCTGTGTGCTGCTATTGCGCGGATCAGATGGAGGGTGCAGATTGTGATTGGGTCTGTGAGGGTTAACATTTCTGGTGATTTCCAGGACTCGGTGTTATCGAGGACAGGGTAGACCTTGTGGATTGAGTCGAAGAATGTGTTGACGAGGTAGTTGTGTAATTCGGGAGTTATTATGTCACAGGTTGTGTCTTCGAGAGCTGGAAGGGCCATGTTAAGATGCTTGTTGTTCTCTGTGATTGGTGTTGCATCTTGGATGTGCTTGTCTAGTAATGGGGATTGAGATCCTAGATAGCGATATGTCCCTTGACAAGAGGCAAAGTAGTGTCGTTTGTTCTCTGTGACACTTGGAGTGGCTATGGGAGGCCAACCACTAAGCGCTGTTGTAGTCGGTGGTTTCCGTTGCAAGTGTTCAACGAGAGAGGCAATGTAACTTTCCCACTCGTGTCGGTAGTTTGTCCCATCTCATCTTGTAAACAGAGACTCTGTGATCTAACAACTTACCTGCGTGGCAGATCTTCCTGGAGAACATGGTCGTAGTATATACACTCGACGCCGGCACGTTTGCACTTTGCACAAGAAGGCAGGTCCGTGTCACATCTTCCATTCCATTAGCATTCTAAACATAAAATATCCGTCTCAGGACAGGATCAAAATCCGAGTTTCGTGAGGATTGAGGTCGAACCTTCTTCTATTTCGTCGACAGCGTTTGCACGCTGGTAAGGCAGACAACAAGTCGGCTAACTCCACGGTGGTCGATGCTTCTGACTCCATGATGATGTGACTTGAAAAAATGCTAATGCTATTCGGTAATTTTTTTTCTCTGGCTGGGTGGTTATGCGCTGGGCAAGTCGATGGGTTCTCTATCTCCAAAGTTCCTATTGAGAGACACTCGATTAGTTGATAAGAGACATGTAACCTAAGCACGGAGAACCAGCTAATCATTCGAAGTTGACATCACTTTTAGCTTGGTTCTTTGTTGCTCTCAACTCACGAAATCTTATCCCGTATCAAAGTCTTCGCCTTTGCCATCCCTCATGAAATCAGTGCCGAGAAATTTAGTCCTGATAAATAGCTCCCTTCTGATGAAAATGTAACCAGACAGGCAAGTTAGCCCGAATTGAATAGATAAACGTCCAAGAGCGGCCCCCGCTCTTCTCATGAACTCCCCCACCCCCCTTGGACCCTTGGACGATCCGGGGGTGTGGATTTCCCTATCGTTTAATAGCTCTTCCTCTCAAACCCCAGGCGCTCAAGTCCGCTAGTCCGATACGCCCAAGACTACCACTTTCACCCGCCCTTGTCCACCAGTCAGGGAGCAGCATTAGATCCAATATCGCAGATAGGCGAGGAAACGGGATTCTGTTCTGATATGACCAGAAAGCCAAGAAACGGGTCCTCCTTCGCTATCATATACGGAGTACACTATACGAGTCTCTTAGCCAACAGTATCATGTCGTCTATAAATATGCGTACACCAACTACCCGCGACGGCTTCAGCAATCACGACCACCGCTAGTCTCGAACACAAGTGAAACTCCAATAAAAAGAAAGTCAGCCCAGACATTCTTGTCATCCCACTACAATGGCCTCCCCAGACTTCGCCATCCCCGTCATCAACATCCACGGCTTCCTCCACGGCGATGCCACCGCCAAACGTGCCTGCGCAACAGAACTCCGCCGCGCTCTCGAAGAAGTAGGCTTCTTCCAAATCACCGGCCATTCCGTCAGCGCAGACATACAAAAAAGATTCATCGACGCCATAACCGCATTCTTTGACCTCCCTCTCGCCGAGAAACTCGCCATTGGCCTGGAAAAGTCGGCGTGTAACCGCGGCTACGAACGCATTGGTGTGGAGAAACTTGAGGAGTTGGACGACGACTCGCAGTTGGAAGTAAAGGAGGGGTTTACTGTGCGTCCTGAGCGTCCACTTGGGAGGTTCATGGCAGGTCCGAATCAGTGGCCTGACGCCAGTTTGCCTGGTATGGCCAAGTTCCGAGAGACGTACATGGAGTACTTTGATGCTGTGCATGAGTTGAGCACGAGTATGTTTCGGCTCATTGCTTTGAGTTTGGATTTGGACGAGCATTATTTTGACGCATTTGCTGCGGACCCCGATGGTACGAATTTGAAATTTCACGCTTCTTCTCTCCGATGGAAAGATCGCTAACAAGGTACGTAATAATATTATAGGAATCCAACTATGCCGCGCACACCGCTACCCACCAACATCCCAAGACGCAGCAGAAAGAGGTCGTGGTATCGGCGCGCACACAGATTTCGGTGCCCTAACGCTGCTGCTCCAAGACGACATTGGCGGTCTTGAAGTCCTACACAAACCTACAGGCACATGGCACCATGTCCCGCCCATCCAAGGAGCATACGTGATCAACATTGGCGATCTGATGCAAAGGTGGACAAACGATCGATACTTGAGCACAATGCATCGCGTCATGTCACCCACGTCAACGAAGCCGCGGTACTCGGTGGCATTCTTCAACGATGGCGCTTTAGATACTATTGTCAAGGCCATTCCTACCTGCGTTAAGCCGGGGGAGAAGGCCAAGTATGGACCTTTGAAGGTGGAGGATCACTTGTTTTCTAGGTATCGGAAGAGTTATCCTCTTCAGGGGATTGGTAAGAAAATGGAGGAGGCAGCCGTTCAGCTTGAGGCAATTGCAGTGTAGATAGTTCAGGTATTTAGTTTGAGATGGTGAATGAATACGATCTTTTTTCTCTATTACATGGCATTGCCACCAAAGTAGTTGAGTTTTGACCAGTGCACGATGTCCCTTGATCTAACTATCAAGATAGTCACAGATATGTCCAGGGTTCTGGAACGGCACTGCAAGGTATCACAGCAAGGTATTACCACAAATCATTGTCACTGCCTATCTATATCATGTTGAACGCAATCTGCTAATGCTTCATTTCATCTACATACTCAACACCTGCTGGCACCGCAAACCCGCAAACTGTTCCATCCCGTATTTTGACATCATCGTCTTCGGCCTGCGCATACTTTCCATCAACCATATCTCTCATATACTTATACGGACAATCCCCCGCACCGCCTTTCACAGCAACATACCCCCGATGCCCAAACTGAAACAAATTGTTCTCAACTCCCCATTCCCTTCTCCTCCGCCTCACCTCCTCGGCGCGAATTTCACACGCAACAATATGATCCGCCGTTCCGTCTCCCCGTTCCAGAACATTGCCCTCGGGATCAACAAACATGGCCTGACCCATACTCCTCCAAGTCGAGTCCGCACCAGCCAACGCTACACTGACGGTATACATTGTGTTTGCGACGGCATTTGCCAGGTTCGTAATCTCCCATGCCTTTTTGATGGGAGATGTATAGCCTGCTGTTCGTAGGAGGACTTCCGCGCCGAGGTAGGCTGCTTCTCTTGCCATCTCGGGAAACATGCCATCGTGACAGATAATGAGAGACATTTTCACCCCATTTGGGCCTGTGAAGACGGAGAGGCCTTGGTTTCCGGGATACCAGGGTTCGACGGGAACCCAAGGGTGTAGCTTGCGATAGTAATTGACAATTTGGCCGTCTGAGTCAATGGTTATGCCCACATTCCAAGGCGCCGATTCCAACATCATATTCTTCTCCATGATGCTGAATACACCCCAGACCTTTTGCTCTTTGCATACCTTTCGAAAAGCGTTGACTTCGGGGCCGTCTATTGTGCAAAGGACTTTTGGGTCAGTGGACATGGAGAGGCCGTGGATGCAATATTCAGGGAATAAAATGAGATCTACATCTGGGTATTCCTTCTTTGCGCGACGGACAAGGGAGCAGATGTGTGATGTCGCATTGGCGAGGTCTTCGGGGGTGTCGACGCGAAAGAGTTGAGACTGGACGGCGGCGAGGACAGTGCCTCCGGACGTCTTGTTAAGACCACCTAGTCCGCTCATATTTTCTCCTATTGTTTTCTTTCTTTCCTTTTTTTTCTTTTTTTTTTGGAATTGTGATTTCTTGTTGAGTTATCAAGTTACAGACTCTGTACGGGCGCACAATGGTTGAGATAGGCATGTACTTTGAACCCAGCAAATCTAGTCTTGTCGTCTAAGCCGTGATGGTCAAAGGGTGCTAACATTACTCCGCATAATAGACGCTAAGCATCCCCCTCAACGACTAGTAAAAGCCATCAATGGCAGGAAAATGGTAGGGGTTGATTGGACGCTATCCAATCATGCCTCACAGCTGCCTTATCGGACGCTTTGACGGACTACAGCGGAACCACTTCAATCCAAACTAACGGACTTTGGCGCCCCCTTCCTACCCGATCACCACCCACCAATTCGCACACTATCATTGGACAACTCAGTAACTGGGAGACCGCGCCCTCGGCATGGCTCTCGAAACGCCATAATCCTGATGTCGATGTAGATAAGAGAACATTGGCTACCAGAGCCATGGTAGCTTCATCATTCCGATAGACAGCCTAGATACTCATTCGGCAATCATCTTCAATATCTGATATCTTTCTTGTTATAAATGAACCAATGCTCATCCCTACCATCACGAAGACATTCCGCATCTCGTTGATTTCTCGCACTCCACCTATAGACGTTTTATACTCAAGTTCATCATGGAAACATACTCTACATCCGCTGAAAAGGGCGAAAAGATGTCAATCACACAGGAGAGACCTTTGACTCCAGAAGAAGGCGCAAAGGTGGAAGTAATAGAAGACGATGGCGAGGTCTTCAAGGTTGACGCTGAACATGCTCACTTTCGTTCTCTCGGACTGTAAGCCTCGGACTCCATTATCCTGCTCTTACAAAATCACTTATTCTGACTTTCAATCAAGCTTCCGAACAGTCATCATCCTCATCAAGTTGTGCTTTGCAACAGGTGTCCTGTCAATTCCAGCTGCCCTCGGTGTCGTTGGTTACGGACCGGGTTTGATTCTTCTCGCCCTGTGGAGCGGGATGACTATGTGTGAGTTCATGATTCAATTTCCAGTAAGGTAGTGAACAACTGGCTAACGTGTGCTCTTCAGATTATGCCTTTGTCATGTATCAGTTCAGAATGAGATACAAGGGCGTGCACAACATTGTCGACGCAGCGATGCTTATGGGTGGTCCTATTGCCCGCGAAGTCACATCGGCCTTGTTCCTCTTAACATGGATGTGCGTTTAATATCAAATCGTTCAAGCCTCTTCACCATTTTACATTTTACTAATATATTTGTGTAGCTTGGCCACCGGCTCGGGCTTTATTGGCCTCTCACAAGGACTCAAAATCCTTGCTGGAGGACGGGGCTGCTCCATTGTTTGGAATGTAGTGGCTGCGGTATCGACTGGCTTATTGTCGAGCATTCGTACATTGGGTAAACTGTCCATTTTAACATGGATTGGATTCGGAAGCATCTTTACTGCCATCTTCATCGTTGTGTAAGTCATGCTTATCTCTACAAGTAGTCTTTCGAATGGTAGATGGCTAATGGCCATATTCAGGGTTGGTGTCACTGTCGTCGATAGACCAGCTGCTGCTCCGCCGACTGGTCCATTTGACCTTGACATCATTGCCGTGGGAAATCCCGGGTTTGTTGCAGGTCTCGTCGCAGCTTTGAACCTTTTCTGTGAGTATTCTGTTTTTGTCGCCATGCAAACGTCACTGTGCTGACAAGCTGTAGCTGGATTCGGTTCAACTACAACCTTCATGCCCGTCATTGCGGAAATGAAAGTGCCCAAGAAATTCCCCAAAGCCCTCTTCATCTCCCAGGGTCTCCTGGTTGCCTGCTACATGACCTTCGGTATGGTGATCTATATGTAAGAGCCCGTCTACGTCTACAGCCTTCAGGGTGGTTGGGTCCGAGAGCTAACAGAAGCCAAGGTACTGTGGCCAGTATATCGCAAGCCCATCCTTGGCCAGTGCCGGCGGGACACTCGAATTGGTTGCTTATGGCGTTTCTGTCCCTGGTTTCATGATGACCTCGACACTCTGGGTACATGTGGCTGCAAAATTTGTAAATTTCCCCAATCACATTCTGTAATGATTAATATGTGGCTAACAGTCTTGCAGTTACTTGTTCGTATCTTGCGGGATTCAAAACATTTACAGAGCAATAGTGTCATACATTGGACAACTTGGTTGTAAGAAACAATGACAGATCTATTAGAGTGCTGTTTGGTTACTGACTAAATAAAAGATCTTCGACTATCGGTCTTACAATCCTGTCATTCCTTCTTGCCGAAGCCATCCCCTTTTTCAACTTTGTCCTTGGTTTCATCGGATCTCTATGCTGTTCCCCGACTTGTGTAAGTACCATGATCTGAGACCTGGGAGTAAGCATGAATTTTCTTCAAGCTGACGATCACGAACTATTAGCTTGTCATACCCGCCTTCATGGGACTGTATATGAACCGCGGCACCTACTTTTCTACCAAACGAGACACAATTATCAACGCCATTCATGTCATCACAGTAATTGGGGGATCCTTTATGGCTATTGCCGGTACTTACACCACTATCCAGAGCATTATAGACGCATACGCCACTGGGGGTGTAAAGAAGGCATTTAGTTGTCAGTAGGTGATGTCAGATGGGATGGATACAAAGGTTCCTGTTATTGCAGACATATCACTTTTCATAGATGGCCAGTTATTTTCTTCATGAATTACAGGCTTCAAACTCAGGGGGTAAGGAACAGCAGTGACGATCTTTTATCCACATGGATACTGTGTTCAATATTATGTCCTCTATAGCCAGCCAAATCTTGAACCTTTGACTCGAATCATGTGTATTTGTCCCTCGGCTTATTCCCTCGTAAATCTTCAAGTCCTTCATGCTTGGGAATGTGCTGTGTCTCTGTTTCAGCTCAAAGATGCTTTTAATTGCGGCAGCCCCGAGGTCCAGACGCCTCACTTTCCATTCGAAAACAGTGGCATGTGGCTTCTTGGTCTTCTCTAGTTCTACTAGTAGCTTGTTGTCTTGTAGCTTCTGTAGTACCTTGTATATTGAGCACGGAAGCAGGTCCCTACGCCACACTGAGCCACCTGCTGTGCCACTAAAATACAGTGGGTACACACCCCTAGGGATGGAGATATTAGGGGAGGAACATCATTTTCTTTTCTTTTCTTTTCTTTTCTTTCATTGTACAATAGATGATTATCAACCTCTTTCGACAATCTTAAATACACCACTTTTTGCCATTCTACGTGATTTCCCCCCTTCTCGCCGCTTGATCTTCCTTCTATTCCTCTCATGGCCTCTAGGCTCTCCCATTGAAGCGATTCTTGGAGTGTATCGTCCCGCCATGTTAGGGAGGCACTTTGGTAGGAATGCCAATGCGAAGACTGGCGGCCATCTGATGGGTAGAAGGAGGCAAGTTGGCAGAGGCCAGAAAGTGAGGCCGAGAACCTTTCCCGCAAAGAGAGTGAGCTTGTCATCCCTACGGGATGACAGCTCCCTTCCTTGAACCTTTCATCATGACAGTCACCAAGCTGCAAGCCGAGGTGGTTTGGTGCTGTGTCGAGGAGCCTGGCAGTGTAATGCGATGCATTTCTGCTCCAGCTCACTAGGAACCCGGTTCGTCACAGACAGGTCTTTGGTCACAGTAGCTGAAAGCACACAAGTCTACGGATTAGTGCTTCTTTCGCTAGAATGCCCCCCCAAAAACAGACAAAAAAACCTGGGCTCTATAGTGTGTTTCTCCCAGAGTCTAGATTTACATCACCTAGTCGGTTCAGGAGATTAAAGGGGTAACAATTGAGCGTATTATCACATACTTGTACCCTTTACAAGGTATCACTTTTTAGACACTTTAGGTTCATCGTTTGATCCTACTCCATAGATAATGGCAACGATCTGAGTCAAAGAAAGGCCGCACCCGGGGACTAGACGGCTCAAGCGTAATGTGGTTTCAAAAAATCAGGGACTAGACCGACAACATGTCTCTTTTCTGACTATAATAGTGAGGTGAGAACATCAATACAGCTAGATTCCGAAAACTTTCAGCGAGACCAAAACATAGGTTATCACCGCCCCAGGGCAAGCGAGGCTCTCCTCCGCTTTGTCTTATGCTAGCCTGCGCCCTGATTTAATGTCCCTGATCCTTCCACAGGGAATAATTATCCTTACGTAATGTCGGAATGTCACTGCTCTGGTCTCGACTGGCAAACTTATAGTACTCTGTAGATAGCCATCATGTTGTCTGTGGAGGTCCATAAACTGTTTCGCAGGAACGGCGAGGGCGAGGCGAGGCTTTTGTTTAAGACAGCTATCCGTTGCGGAAGGGGCTTGGTGAGAGCTACTTGTAGATCGGCGCGAAGATTATTATTCCCGTCTCAAATTCGCCAAACAATCAGAGACGATCGCCATCGGCCCACAGAATGCAAGATGATAGCTAGCATCGTGAGACGAGGGGAGGTGGTTTCTCATTGCACGCGAAGAACATTTTGTGAACGATTGTAGTTTGTTTCTTCTATTGTTTATTGCAGGTGTAGATTGCCTATAAATACACAGCCGTCGCTCCCATTATTGAATTACATCCTTCTTCTCCATCACCAACCAACCCTCTCAAGGACAAATAAGCACCTTCAAGTTCTATCAAAACAAATTTCTATCAAAATGAAGTTCTCCAACATCCTCGCCGTCGGCGCTCTTTTCGCCACCTCGGCCTTTGCCATCCCCAAAGCTCCTGAAGCTCGTAACCCTGGCCTCTCCGTGCGCCAGCTTCCGGGCCAAGAAGTAGGCGAAGAGTTCCTAACCGAACTCGCCAGAAACCTCAATATTCAGCTCGAGGTGCTCGTTGATAGATTTGGTAAGTAGCTGGCAAATTTATCACCAAAGATAAAGGATTCGAAGCAGAGACTAATTCGCCTCCTTTCCTTTCAGAGTCGCTTATCCCTAAGGGCGATGTCTCGCAGCAGGACCTCGAGGACATCACGCCCGAAGCTGAAGAAATCTTCAACGAGGCAAGCAGTCTCTTGTCTGGAGCTCTCCAGTTCATGAACAGCCAAAACCTCGCACTCATTCCGAACGTCCTTACCGTCTTCACCCGCACTGCTATGAACATTATCAAGCTCGTTATTGCGGCCCTTACCCGTAAGACTACACCACTATGGACAGTATTCCAATTACCTCGTCGATAGATATTGACGCTAACTTGCTCGTTTAGTCAACCCAACCAAGTTTGCGGACATGGCAATCAGGACACTTATCAGCCCTCTACTCGACCTCTTCAAGGTGCTCGCTACCGTTGTTGTTGGTGGTGGTAGTTTCATTGCTAAGGCTGTTGAGGTTGCTCTTCAAGTTATTGTTACCGGCATCCAGGCCGCTCTTTCTTTGAACCCGGCGTCCATTGGACCTGCTGCTATCAAGTCTCTCCAATTTGGTCTCGGCTTGGTTGCCCACGCTCTCGACATCCTTGTTTAAATAAGACGTGGGAAGCGAACAAAAGGGATAGTCACTTGATTTACCGAGCTCTCGTGTCTATAGGCAGATAATCAAGCTTAGCCTACTTACAGTAGTTTGGTACTCCAACTACAGTCGATGTAAACAAGTTGCAGAGAATCAGAAATTCGAAACCTTTGTCAAGCTGCAGTTTCACGGTCCGAAAGCGCCGTGTAACTGTGAGCGGTGTACGGAACGACGGAGGGATATTGCAAATTACAGGCCCCAGGAAGGGGAGCCTCAGACAGGTGGTCAGATCCTGCGATAAAGTCCGAGCTTGTGCTTTTGTTAGACGGGTGCCCTGATGATGGTGATGCGGATCTTTGGACGGAAACTCTTGAACCAGAATTTTTTTTCTCTCCTTTTTCTGTCCTTTTTTTTTCTAATTATTTTGCCTCTCTGACTCACGCTCTCAGCCGAGAAGATTGTCAAAATGCTATATGTATATACGAATTCAACGAATATGCTCCATCTACTCCCGAACACGCTGCATGTTCTCCTTTTTCTTCGCTCGTCTTGAGTACGACTGTTTGACCTTGACATTCCCAGTAACGCTGGAAGTTCTCTTTCCCCTGTTGGAAACCGCAGTTTCTTTCTTATCGTTGTCCGAAACATCATCTATCCTGTTCCGTCTCTAAGTGTTCGCTCAGGATGATAGACCCTGGATGTCGACGCATGGGGACAACGGGACCCGTAAATCTATCGGGTTAGTTGTTGTCATGGAAAGTGACAGGGACACCAAAGAACTTCGTCTTCAAAAGCATAACTCAAATCAACCATTTACACCTGTACTTCCTCTTGTGTCTCGAATTCCTTCTTTGTTGAGTCCCCAGCTTCAGAGGTAAAACTCGATTTGAACTCCAACCGCAAGCCTCTCCGTCTACTCCGAAGCAAACTCAGCATTCAAAACATAAGACCAACCCGACACCAGCAAACAAATCCCATATTGCAAGTCCCTTCCCATTCCCGAATAGCCAGACTCGGAATATCAAGAGGCAACGTGAGAAGCGGCTCCTGTTACTGCCGCAAAGAGCAGTCACAATCTGCGTTTTCCCACGTAAAATAACCCTCAAGAACGGAATCACTCGCCAGGTCCTAATCTCTCAATATCGCAAAGCACACGCTGGCAACGACAGTGCCTACGAGCCAACACAGCATCCGCGTCAGGGCCAGTGTAAATACCAAGCGCATCGTGTTCGGGATGCGGCACGATTCCCCCAAGACATGCAATTGACTCCGATGATCTGAAGGGAACTAGAGCCGTCTGAGTCAGAGTCGCTCAACATTCTAAGCTTACTGAAAAAGATTTGCAGACAAGAATTAATACGCCCCTGTTTCCAGACTTAGAAAACAGAGTGCAGTCTTAGCTGAAGTCTGAACACCGCGTGGCCAATTTCGAGGTGAGTGAAATAACCAAGCACAAAAGCAAAGAGTAGAAGTCAGGTCGAAGAACGACAAAGCTCAAGCAAGCATTGAATCCGGCATTGCCCCCCCTGTCTAGGCAGCAGCCTTATAACACAAAACACTGGTACTACCGAGTCGTATTAGGCCAGAGGTCTACTCCGAACTGTGGATAATTACGCTTGAATCGCACAATTTACGAGGCATGTGTCACCCATCTTAAATCTCACCAATGGTGGGCAGAAACCAGTCGTTATTTCATATCCTCTACCAAATAAACCTGATGAAAAAAGAAACGTGTAAAATGAAGACCAAAACTCTCACTCTGTTAATCCTCTGGTTCAAGGCGAACCAGTTCGAGAGATGCATGGGAAAAAAATGTACAAAAATGCTTTCCAACACGGAAAGACTTTCTAGACCCCGCAGAGTCTCCAAGAAGTGAAATTCTAATGGACCAAGTAGCCCAAAAGATATATTGATATCGAGGCTACCAGACAGCATCTCCCTTGCCTTGACACGTCACGCTTGGACATGCGACTTGTACTGGGAAAGGTACCCAATGGTATGCTCTCGACTTCTCCGTAAACCGATTTACGAGACGGGAGCAGGGACGTTAGCAGCGAAGCGGCCACCATAGTTGCCTAAGACAACATGTTAGTATACAGAGATCTATGATTTATAATGAAAAGAGAGAATGGGGTGACATACCAGCAGGGCCGTAGTTGCAGACAGTGAAGTATGTAGGGTAGCTGGCGAGAGTACCCGAGCTGCACTTTTGGACGGCACAACCAATCTCGGTGGTGGACTTCCACACAACCTGGGTGAAGTGACCCCACTCATGGAAATTGTCCATGTCAGGCTCGCTGCCATAGTAGTTGTAGAGAGGGCGCTCGCTGTCGTACCACATGGAGCCGGCAGCCTGGTCAATAGCCTCAGAGGTGCTGGGGAGACCGCCAGAGTTGCCGTACATGGCAATGTTCTGGCCGTAACCGCCACCGCCGGGGCTAAGGTCGTGCTCGAAGACACAGTTGCTGGCAGCCTGGGCGGCGTATCCGGCAAGGGTGGTGCTCCACGAGACGGAACCGACGTTGTGCTTGGCGCGGCGAGAGTTGTGAGCGTTGAGGGCGGCAGTGATGAAGTCATCAGCAACAGCGCCAGAGCCACCAGTGTCGCCACTTGCCGTGGTGTCGGACTGGGTGGGCTCAGCCGGGGCCTGAGATTCGGTCTCGGGCTCTGACACTGGCTCTGCCTCAGGGATAGGGTCTGGGCTGGGCGCGACGACGGGTTCGGGGCTAGTGGTCTCAGGCTCGGGGATGGGCTCAGGCTCGGGGATGGGCTCAGGAGTAGGAGTGGGCTCGACGATGGGCTCCGGCGTAGGAGTGGGCTCGATGATGACCGTGGTGGAGGTCGTCGTGGGCTCGGCCGACGACGAGGACGAGGGACCCCTGTTGTGGTAGAAGACAGCAGGGCGAACGAGTCCGGTGGGGGCGGGGGCGAGCGCGCCGTCGGGGTAGCGGTACTCGGTCACGACCTTGGGTTGGACAATGGTAACGATCTTGCGCTTGTAAACGGGGCTGGCAGATGCGAGCGCGGCCGTAAGAGCCATGAGGGCGACAGAGGACTTCATTTTGATTGATGGAGATGAGTATGGTTGGCTGTTTTAGTTTCGGTCAGTATGGGCGCAGAAGAATAATGTTTTGGGGATAGCGGAAGGATAATGCATATTCGGCAGGTGCCGGTCAGTCAAAAGCACAGGTTAGATATACATATCAATCCTCGCAACGTCTAACTGGCCATGAGTGCCAAAGAACAGAAAGTCATTGTGTCCATAGATGGTAGGGAATCCTTGTTCACCAAAACAAAGCTAATTCCATCCTTTATGAACAAAAGGCACAGGTCGTAGACTTGTATGGAGAGGTTCTTTGTGCATCTTCTTGGTGCCATTGTTTCAACGTACCTCGAGATCAATTGTTTTAGATTCCAAGAATATGTCGCGGAAATTCGTCTCTTTCCAGAGTTACAATCGGCAGACTGGCTGTCGTGATGTTGGCAAAAAATTCAAAGTCGAAGACTCGAAATATCGGAGGATTCCTCTCTCAGATCCAGCTGGCGGTAGTACAGCACTGCTGAGGCGTGATTGGGGGTTCCTTCAAGGGACCGGTAGATCGAGTGATGGGGAAAAATTCCTGTTGCGAGGTACGCTATGTGGTTGAACAATCGTTGTAGATCTGAACTTGTCGGACGAGCTCGGCGTTCCGGTGACTTATTGATGCTGAACCACAGGTTCTTCGGGGGAATTTTCCTGAAAGTGATATTTTTGGTGGGCAAAACAGGCCAGTTGGTTACAATGGAAGGACAAGAAATGAAGGGTTTGGAAACGTCAAGTTCCGTAGAAGTGTTCTTGGTGCAAGAATTCCAAGTTAGAATCAAACAATTGTTACAAGGTAGTCTCTTGCGAAGGAGACAACGAAAAAGAGCGGTGGAGTGGGTGCAGAAAAAAGGTGAACGAGAAGAGAAGTGAACATGGCGACTTACAGAAACGACTTCGAGTGCCTGGAAAGGAAAGTTATAGATTTTTAAAGGAGTGGACGGTGTCTTGTCAAGAGACTTGAACGGAGACACGAAGATGAGACCAAAGGAGAGGCGAGTCAGTTGGTTGGAGAGAGAAGAAGGGGAAAAGGTCGAGTGAGGTGGTCGTGAATCAGGCCGGCCCTTTTAGGGGAAACTGGGTTTCTGGGTTTGCGTGCATTTGGCGAAGAACAGCCAAGAAAAAGTGATAGTACGTACTGTTATGGACCAGGGGCAAGGGGAGGAAGGAGGAAGGCACGAACCTGGGAATCTCGACAGGGGGTGCGATAATTACGCTAATTACGGAGTACTAGGAAGGAAGGGGGGTGTGACAGGAAGTGGATCCCATGGGCGTTAAATTAAGAAAAAAAAGGGGCTCCTTGTCTACGAAGTAAAGTGCTTGTGTTGTATGTTTTGGGTCCTCAGTAACAACTCTTTCTTGCTTCTGTTGGTGGCTGCTAATATTACTCCATACTCCGTACAGAGCATTCAATATTTCCCACCCAAGCCCTTTTCCCACCGATCAACTACTCCGTAGTAGTGTCGCAATACGAATTGTTCCCTGTTCTTCAGCTTCCTTCAGACGCCCGCAATACGAGTAACATTCCAAGTGGTGTCCTCGGTCAATAAACCGGAGCAAGCGGCCGTTTAGCAATACGGGGTACCTTTGTACGGACTAAATACTTGTAGCTAGCAAGTCCTAAGACGCACTCTTCCCTCAATGCGGTGTAAAGTAAAGTACTCCTCCGTATACAGCTCCTCCACGGTGTTCCGTTACCCTTGGCCAGTGCTGACTCGATGGAATGCGGGACTTTAACACACTGGCTCCTCGATGGAACGGATGGATGCATCCTTGAGAGCGCCCCCCCCCTTCCTGCTCCTTCTGCACCAACGTTAAAAATACCTCGAAATGAATAGTGCAACTTAAAAAAGGAGAGAGGGGGGGCTAGAATCTTCCCCGTCTAAAATAGGAGTTGAACTAACTATGTTTCACCAAATTAAGTAGTCAGATTGCTAGCCCAGGGTTAGCCTGTCCATGCCAATTATGCTGCATGTGGAGAGATCTTGCGTGTGCAGACGGTCCTTAATGCCCCCAAATCTTTCGAGAGAAGACTGTCTGTCTGATCAGCTTCATGATGGCTACGGAGTACACATCGGACATGCATCTGTAAGGCATTTGTCGCCGCGACTGTTGCGTAGTAGAGTCGGGTTCCGCGAGGCTAGCCGATAACCTAAGCACGGTGCGTAGAACAGGCTCACTACTCCGTACCCGAGCTACAGCGTTGACTCGAAAAAGGTAAAGCCAATCAAGGTCAATTGGTTGCACGTTTGTGCAGAAAACCTCTTAGACATTCCGAGTAAAACGGAAGAAAGACCAAATTCAACTGCACATCGCACCAGACCCCCCCCGCGTTGAGAGGGGAAAAAAGGTTATTTAACCCAGCAGCGTACAGAGTACGTACCTCCGTAATATGTGATGCAGATCGCTGAATAGAATAAACTGGCGCGCTTCACCATGGAAGCAGGGGAGGATCATGTTGTTTGTTTTACTCGAGCGGGAAAGGCTTGGGCAGAGTTTCGTTGCCAGGGCTGTAAACTAGTTTACGTACTTATTTTGTGGACCAGGATCGATGAATGCCAGCCCTTTTCATTTTCTACACCCGTCTGAAAATGAAAAGGACTGGAGGCGAGCGAGGGTGGTCATCATGGATGTGCTGTTGTGATCGGCGGGGGGCCCTGGAAAGGCTGGAATTAGTTGGGACTGACGCCAGGCACCAAAATGGGAAACGGGGTCAATGATTCGCCGCTAACCAATTAGATTTTTTGGCGCCAGGGGAGAAAAGCCTTAGTTTAGTGCCTTTGCTTATTCTCATCCCTTCTCGTTCCCGTCTGATCTCTGCTCCCTTGTCACTTGTCGGAGAAAAAAGAAAGGATAGTACTTTGCTATCCTCTGGCTTCTACGCCAAACGCAAAGTACCGACACCATTCTCGAATTTCAGCGCTGTCTGTCTTCTCAGGGGGGGCAGCCACAGGAGATGTGCTGACTTTCCGAAACACGATACTGTGCGAGGCACCGAGACGCCCCCCGACAGTAGCGCAACAGGGCCAGGCCAGGTCAGGCCAGGCCACATTCAGCGAGGGCGCGTCAAATGGACTCAGCAATCGGTGGTTTTCTCCCTCCCCCTCCCTCCCAGTTTTCGTCTTGTGCTCTTGGCGGCAACACTAAGTGGTCATAAGAGTATGCACCAGCGGCCAATACTTTATATCAAACACCGGTCCGAAAGGTAAGATGTAAGCCATCGGTCGTGTAACAGGGCCATTTTGAAATGGATACGAGGCACGCTTCACGTCTTTCCCCTTGGCGTATCCGCCAAGATACTCTGTAGGAACAGGATTCGTTGCTATTGGGAACATCCTTGGTGTCTGAGGATGAGATTCACTCGTGTACCGACGGGGAAGCCCGGCTCACGATGATCAACTGTTGTGGAATGCAGAATGCGGGTTGTATCCTGTTTTTTTTTTGACTCGTTGAACAAGACTGAGCGGGGAAGTCGCGACGATCAACACTTGATCCTCTTGAACTACCGTTCTTCACCGTGCACGTTCAGGCCTTCACCATGAGACGCTGTGCATGTCTGTCAACATCCTGAACGCTTGTCTACTTGTAGTATATTGGAGATACCATCCTTGGCGTGTCACTAGACTACAAGTCTTGATTTCCACTATCAAAAAGCCCACGAAAAACCCCTCCCCCACTGTACAACCTAGGACTGATCAGGTCATGATATCTAGACAGGTCAGTCATAGTTAAGAATTCGCCCAAAAACTAGTCACAGCATCGCCTATTCTCGCACTGCCGATGGCCACGTGGCCGTCATTAACATGCTAACCTCCTCAAGCACTGTAACGGCCACAAGGATACATGCCAGCGCAGTTTTGAGCAGTGGTTGGGATGCCCTCCAGCACTGGAATGCGAAGCGCGGTTGAATCATGAATGGAGAGTATTCGTCAAGATCAATAACAATAATGATAACAAACCAGTACGCAGAAATCCTAAGACGACTCATTGAGATCCTCCTCGTATCCTAAATTTCGCTCCTCACACCTAATAAACGTCATCACACCGAAACCGCATCCCCATCCCTCTCCAGTAACTGTAATTTCCGTGCCATCAAATGCCGTCTCATGGCAGAAGTGCCATTTTTTCCCGTTCGAAATGATTTAAAAAAAGAGCATTACTATCTCCCATCCAACAAAGCCACTATGCCAAGCAGTGGGAAGAAAAGGAAGAGACAGGCTTACTCCATAATATCCAAAACATTTGACCTCATCTAAAGCCCTTTTTTTAAAAAGGGTGGACACGAGATTTGCTGTCAGTCAGACATGAGAAATGGCCAGGCCACTGCTGCGAGACATTCTTTTGCGTCACATCAATTTAATGACTGAAACGGGTAAAGGGATTCGATGGAGGGGGAAGAGACGGGGCGAGGGAGGGGAAGGAATATTGAAAGTCTTGCTCGTTTGCGTTACGGCCGATGTACACATGATGTTCAATTTGTTCAATTTGTTTACGGAGTAGTTGGCGAGTTGTCTGGTAGTTTACGGTGTAGTTAAGGAAGGTGTAAACTGGGAATGGTAGGACTTGGCAATTGCCACAATTGCGTGTATCCCAAGTTGATCCACGCTCGTTCAAGGAGTACTGAGTAGAGCTGACTCGTTTACAGGTTCAAGAGACACCCTAACCCTTACATGAAAGAAACCCAGGAACACGAATCAACATCTAACGCCAAAAAGGCACGAGCAACATTTCACCCTTTTCCCCAACATCTTTTAAAACACATTGTAAGAAAATCCGCCAAGAAGATCAAAAGATTGGTTATCTCAAGAGCTGAAGCGTGTCTCGTGGCCTCGGCCCAGGCCGTGTTTTCTAGACCTCGTCGCAACACTTTTATCCAGCCTATTGGCCAAGGACTTATCATGGTCAAACAGTAGTTCTTTAGCATGAGCAGTTGAAACCATAAATGGCGCAGCGAAAGACCATAAAATCCAATATCCGTGCAGCATCGATGCTACTATTGAGGTGTTTGTTGAAGTCTAGTACTATCAGGGCCGCTTTTCGAGTCCGGAGGATGGCCCGAAATCGGGATGGGGATGATGGCCTGACATTCACTGTTTGACTGTGTGATGGATCCAGTAGTTGACCGATAGCGCGCATTCTAAAGCCCTTTAGCGCTGTAAAGGGCTCAAAACCCCACTAAATTATCAGCCCGCTGGGGAATCCCCCTTTCTTTAGGGGGTTTAGGGGGCCCTGAAAACCAAGTCCATCACCATCTAAGCAGATGGATTAGACCTTTTCGGCGTCAAAGCTGCGCGTTAGCTATTACTCCGTACAAGTAAGTAAATACGTGTAGATGCAACCTATTTTAGAGGTCGGGGACTTGAGAATCTCGAGCGTTGATCCCGTGTTTCGAAGCCAAAAATAGAGTTGGTGGCTTTTGACTTTGTGCGGTTTGTTTCGGGGTTTAGGGTTCAGAGGGTGGATGGACAGGTCGGATATGCCAGGCTGGCCATGTTCTGCACTGTGGAAATTGCACTGTGGAAATTGCACGTCGCCCGATACCTCGCACAGCGGGAAGGTGATTCGATCGAGATGCACTCCGTATCAACCTGTGACACGCCGACTTACCACAGTAATGACAGGATATGACGATATGACGATGGCCATTTGCAAACGCCACGCCTATGCAGGGGCGAAGCGAAGACAGGACGGCTGCCACAAGTGCTGGATCTAACAACATTCACAGTTGTGTGCTGCATTCTAAAACTTTCTTCTCTCGAAGTCTCCACTCGAAAGTCTGTAAAACGACGGCGTGCATCGAAACGTTTTAATACTCCGTATTCCCTCTCCATCAACATTGGTCGGGGTTTCTTTAATATTCTCCGCAGATCGCCCGCCAGCAGGCCCGGCCCATCGCCGATTTGGACATGGACTCCGCAACTGCTTTACAGTCAAAAGTCTATTCGGAGAGAAGAATGTTAATGCAAGATGGAAGGGGGTGGATAAATTAGCACCACAAATCTCAACCTTCCCATGCCAGCCGAATGTGGATGGGTGGTCCAGGGACATTTGATATCTGATATTTACTCCCTACTCCGTATTTCCCTTTGATATTACGACGAAAGTTTCGGGCAAATTGAGTTTCATTCGCTTCCAGATTCGCCAACCTTCGCGCCGTGTCGAGTCTATCAATCCTCTCTCCTGGTGCGACGCCGAGGCTGCTGGGGACAGCAAAGCCCTCGGTACGGAGTATGGGGTATTGTGAGATTAGTTTTTTTCGTACCCAGTACTCCGTACAGATGCAAAAAATGTTTCCAAATTTGAGATAAGAATGTGCATTTATTTCGGTGTCAAATCAAATTCGGCTGCCGAATGTGTCATGTCCTTGTCACTTACGAAACAAACAGTCTCATTCAGTCGGAAATGAAGAGAACGAAAAAAGAAGGCGCCAATATCCACATACTCCGTAATATCCTGTAAACAGCCTCGTGATTTGTAAACTAAGAGTATTATTAGTTTACTCTGTAGTACTCCTCAGTACTCTTTTCCTGGATTATTTTACCAAGATGCTGGAATTAAAGAGTCTCCTCTTGCAATCTCCTGCAATAGAGGCCAAATGAATTGCTGGGGTAAAAGGGAAAGGTACTCCACCTACCACGCATTGACACGCAAAAACATCGTACCTGTACATCAATCCCCGAGATTACAGCAGTTTCAGAATTGGCAGGCCACTGGTTCCGGGGAAACATCATCTAAAGTGAATTTAAAAGACTGGACGAACGAAATTAGGTGTGGGAAATGGCTGGCAAACCAGAAGAGGGGGAAAAGAAGGACGACGAAGAAGTGACAGGGGTAAAGTGGAGAGCGGAACTCCACCTGTCTGCAAGGTACCAGGACTAGCGTCACCCCTGATTGGACAAAGCAAGAGCTTATTCAGAATGTCAGTGAATGGGGTGTGTACACCGTATGTGAGGGGTGGGGGGGGGGGGGTGGCCTTAGTCATATGCGACAAGGAAAACGCCGGAGCCAAATTGGAGGTTGGCCAATCCTCTCCTCACACACAAGACAGCATGGACAGAAACGAAACTAAGCTGACAACGCACAACTACTCCTCGTGCCACTCGTCGATCATTGACTGAGAAAGCTGGACAAGGTGCCGACAAAAATATTTAACCTTTTGCAGGTGGAGAGCGGAGATAGACGCGATCGAGCATCCTATCATTCATCACTCGCCACCGACCAGGTTTACCCGCATTCCAGCAGTTTCCCCAGATCCCGTACGAGGGACACGAGCTTTCCAAGGGTATCTACATATTTACACATGGGCTTTAACACGGCGACGCGGCCTCTCATTGTATTCAGATCCTCCCTCCTGGGAATTCTAAACAGCCGCGTAATGGGCCTTAGACACTGAAGTAATCAATCTATTGCGAAGACTCTCCATCCTTGGCTCAAGTGCAACTTGGCTGAAAGAGAGCTCGACCCAGCGTCATGAAGATTGTTGAGGCTTTGCCGAGGTTCACTGCTCCGTGTGCTTTTGTTACACACTGAACCCGTAACGTCCTGAATGTGTAATGTTTTGAAAGTCTTTTCTGCGACATGATGGCATCAACCGAGGTCTTCTGATACCTCGAGTACTATTAGTAGATTACCTAGGCGGCGTAATATGAAGTTGGAGCCACGCGGCTCTGCCTCCCCGAACAGCTACGGCGATGCCGGTCGTACTGTGTTTCTGAGAGGAACTTGTCTTGTTTGACTGTCCTCCCAGCTACGCCCGACTGTAGCCGATCCTGGAGATCACTGGATCACTGAGTGGCATTCTCTGGGAACCCAAACTCTGGTCATTTGATGGCATTTTCGGCCTGCCGCCAGTAATCACCTCGGGGGAAAAAAAAGAGGTCCTTGTCCAGCTTATCGATGGATGCTCACACATCAACGGCTCCCCGGCATATAATGTCATCCAAGGTGTGTGTCTCGTTGTGATACTGAGTTGTAGCTTCGAGGCAGTCCTATTCTGGACGTCATTGACTATCCAGACTGCCCGAATAGTTCAGACCCTGTGACCGCACCACCCTTGGAATTTCTAGAACGGGCCTTTTGCTTCATCAGCCAACATTCGCTCCTTGTTCTGATGTCCCCTTGCCGTGAAATTTTCATAGAATACCCCATGTCTCCGTAGAGTGAGGCTCTCTCTCTCTCGTCTATTATTGATTTCTCTTTCCATGTGGTTGCGGAATGTCAAGAGTAGAATTCACGGGAAGATCCTGACAACAATGAAGCCAATTTTGAACTCTGTGCCAAACGTCGTCGATGGTAGGACTATGACTTAAGTATGGGTTTCCTAAGTTAACCATATTGGTTCGATCAATAATCATTAACTCCCAGATTATGATTGCCCTGCCCTTCGTGGATACGTCACTCAGATGCTTCTTCGGCGTCACATTGTTTTCAACACCAACAACGTTGGCGACAAGTACTTCATTATGGGCTTCGTCATCTCTTCCAATAGATATCGACATATAATAACATTGGAAATTCGACTCTTCACCCTAAAACCAGACGTGAAACAAAAGAATTCGGCATTAGCCTCTGTAAATTGGAGTCGATTCTGACATGGCCTGGTTATCCATACTCGACAGAAATGAGAGGCTGGGAAAAAGGCAAATCCAGTCTCTGATTCTGATGGCTTGTGAGAGTTTGAGCGGCTCCATGGTAGCATTATCTTGTTTGATATTGAAAGCATTCCTTGATCCCCAGGAAAGAAAAAGACATGCCCAAACGGCCCTCTCTTCTTTCAATGTCTGTCAAGGCTCAAGTCTGAATGCAGACCTCGAGGGGCGAGTCTCGACAGTGAAAATGGCAAAGACTTCACCGTCATCACGGCTGCTTGCTTTCTTGAGTCGTATCCAGTAGTTTTGCATAAATGAGCTTGTCGAAAAGCAGATATGTAGAACCTGAGGCGTTCTAAATGTAACGAGAATCACTCTTGAGGACGGAAAATACAAGATCAAATACGAGATGTCCTTGAAAAAAAAAGCCATGCGCTTTGTGACTCGTTTAGGGAAACTGATATTTATACAGCAACCGAAAGCAGCTCTTCGGGCAAGAAGATGGCTCTCGTGTCCTAGCATGCGGAAGATTGGCGGTTGAATGAACTGTCTGTACAACACTGCTTATCAACAGAACCCCTCCTGCATTCCTTGCAACGAAGGGATGCATAATTCACTGCCTTTAATCCCATGATAAATTGAAAGAAATGGAAGATGGGTAGGGCCACGCCGGGGAAAGTTGTTTCGAAGATTGCTGGTTAATGCTGCCTCCCTAAAATTCCAATGTTGGTGACACGATCGCATAACTCGGCAACCGAGTGACAGGATTAGGTTGAACATTCGTTACTCGTGGTTGCCACATTATATCTTACGTCACAAAGGTAATGTGGAACGAAGGGTAACTACGTTTCAATCTACGGAGGAGTTGTTCGGGGTCGCCGAGGACGACGAAATGTTTAGAGAGCACCTCCGGTACCATGTAAGGACAATGGGGTCTCCTGCCATCATGGCCCATTCCCAAGCATGCGATTTTAGAGTTTGGGCCATAGTTCTGACACGAGATATCACCACATCGGGACAATATATGCCAACAGTTCCCTTGCTGTTGAGGAAGTAAAGTGCTGAAACAAGACCATTGAATTCACTCCTTATATACAACTCTGTACAAGGTTGCGTGTTCTCTTGACACACGTCCAAACTTCCCTAGATTCCACCCATATCGTCTTCCCTCCTGCACAAAACCAGCCTATGACGTCTTCTCAGCCTCTGGCTTCCCCGGCACAAACGGCTTTCCCTCTCCGCGCGTGAAGACGTGATCAGAGAAGATTTGTTGCGGTCGGAGGTGGACAGGTGTTGAAGTCTTGGGCTGATCGGGAACGACCTTCTCAAGACCCTATGGAAAGAAATGACAAGGTTAGCTGGGAACTCCTGAGCGCTCGGCACAATCCACCACCACATTCTGAGGGTACGCACAATCTTGTCAAAGACACATTTGTTCAACTTCCACTCCTCCGGACGGCACTGCCATAACTGTTGGTTCTTGTCTTCGAGACACTCCCAGTGCTTTCGGAACTCGGTAAGGCAGTGGGTGTTGATATCCTTGAGTCTAGAAAATATTATTAGCGCCGCCCAGAAAGGCCCCTCAAGAGGGAAATTGAAAGCTCGGGGCCATCGGAAAGGATCCAATTCCACATACACGCTAGATGCGCATCTTGTGACTCTCCGTCCCTCCTTCAGACACTCAAACTCGCCGCGACCGGGATTCTCTGTCTTGCACTGCATGTAGTCGTCATTGTAAGGGCGGCATCGTGCACCGATAAAAAAAGATGCTGAGAGGAGAGGTGCAGAACTGGCACCGACTTCCTTGACGGCAGGGATCGAGTCGGGGAGGGGGGTGGTATCATAAAGCGCTTGCTGGTTGAATCTGCGAAACTTTTTTGTCAACTACCCGGATACGCCGCGGGGACAAGTGCATAAGGGGTTAGGTAGCGCAGGACGAGTGTCAATTGCTTCGCTAAAGGATAATTGAACGTACTGGGGCCGACGGTTCGCCATTTTCGCGGCTTATCTCAGAGGAAGCTGATGGGGATTTGGGGTATACAGGTGATTCGATGAAGCTTGGAAGTCTGAAATGGAGTTGCTGAGATCCAAAATTGGACGTCCTGTGATTGGCTTAGACTATGTGGCTGTTGGCACTAGCCACATTTCTCTGTGAGGCGTTGGCACAACAAAGGGTTGGGATTTTTTTTGGATTACTAAACGGTCATGTGACTTGATTTATATTGTGCGACAAGGTGATGAATGTAGTGGTTCAATTGGTTGGTTTGTTATTGATTGTGTTGTGTTCCCCTTGATCTCCACCTGAACCTGCACACATATAAACTTGTGTGTGTGGAGTTTATCCT
>JADHKT010000164.1:0-24450 GCA_019925285.1 Graphium sp. VPRI43844
GAGGTCATTTGGTTGATTTATTTGATGTTGAAGTTGAGGAGGTTGGTGAGTTAGTTAATTAAAAACGCGTTTTCGCGAAAAGCGTTTCCACACTTTTGGGACCCCACAGTAAGCATCCAAGCCCCTAAGCTTCCCAACATGCTCGGTAGTTGTGGACTGAAGCCCGACTATCTGTCTGTATATTAAATCCAGAGACCCTTCACCCTATGTGAAGGCCATGATGACTCGGCAGGGGACACTCCTAGGCAATACAATAGATAAGACTTGGGAACTTTGTAGACATTATTTTCAAATATTGATAATTGCATGGTAAACAATGGTGATGGCGAGCTTGAAGCCCTTCCTTTTCGCCCACAACAAAATCTGCAGTGCCACTGTACCCGCTAGCAGAACCAAGACGTCGGAAGCCAAATAAATATTCAAAAGTCAAATTAAAAATAATTAGATTCCGTAAAGTGTATACTAATCCTACAGCGCATTTTGATTATTTCAAACACCATGTGCAATACGGGCAATCGAATTTGATGAAGCACTCCTGATTTTGAACCACGATTTTAGGTGGTGCAAAAGGGAAGAGCTAAAGCCATGATTACACCTAACTTCTCAGGCACAAACTTATTCTGCAAAGCCCTGAGCACGGTCCAAGTCAAGGGTCCACTCAACTCTGATTGGCCAGAATGCACTGATCGAGGCTCGCGGCAGAATTCTCTTCACCGCCTTCGTACTACTATTTAAACTTCGTCATCTTCCGCCCTTTCGCGCGCTCACTCTTAGAAACCAGCTCTCTTTGCGTACGTGAACCCCCCCCCCCCAAAATTTGGAATTTGGCCTTCTTCGATCCCAAAGCAATCAAACATGACTCTGGGTTTCCATTTACTAACGGGCATATTCTTCTACAGCTTTTGGCTTAGATCAAGTGTAGTATCTGTTCTTTTCAGTTTAATCTCTGAAAGGTCTCTACTGAGACCGATCGTGATTATCCTTATTTTTGGCTCTCGGGGGACGCCCTCTGTGCTTGCATATGACTTCCCCCACAGTGTCCCCGGTATTACACTGCCTCCGGGTGACGCGAACTTCTTTCACTTTCTTCATTGCTTCTTGATGGCTGGTCCATCTTGGCGAAGAAGATTGATAACTAGTTTAGCTTCACTTCCGAGTTAAGGGTGTTGTGTGCTGTAGCATACTCACTTAGTCTGTAGATGAGCGAAATTGCCAGGGTTCGGTTTTTTTTTTTTTTTTCGTTATGTGCGTGTGTGCGTGTTCGAATTAGGGCCCCTCCCCAAATTCGTAAACAAGCAAAAGCTCGCTTAGCAACCTATCCAAGCCGAAAGAAAAAAAAAAGCAGTACAGTCAAACTTATGTTTCTTCATTAAGGGTATTATTTGAGTGTTGAACCGTTCTTGCACTTCATTCTTATCATACATGGTATAGATAGAGCCTCTGATATCTCTGTTTATGTTCTCATGTACACTTTTTTAATCCAAATCAAGATTGAGGTCCGTCATGATAGCCGACCGCTCTGGCATGCCAAATTCCCGTATGCTGGGTGACGGCGAAGGGTTTTCTCCCTCTCGAATACCGAGACTGAAGCCCAGCATTTGCCCCAACTCCCCAAACTCGTCTAATTTGGACCTGCGGTCGCGAGAGGTAAGCCATATCTGTACGGGCGTTCCCAAAGCTTGCGAGTTCTGGTACACGTTGTACAAATAGAAGAGCGCGGCGCCAGATGCAAATAGTCCGGTGCTCGTTAGGGCGAAGCGGCGGTTGAATAAGCTCTTTTTCGCCGATGAGCCTTGGTCCCAATTTGGCAGAGGTCCTACCCCCATATCTGGGATCGCTTCGATGGCTTCGTACGTAAATCGGGAAAGAAGATGGGGTATAGATGGTGGGTCGTGCACTGTTGGTAGTTGGCTCCAGTCCTTATTCGCTGATAGCAGATGTTCGAGGGAGGTATAAAACTCGAATAGTTGGGGAAATTCCGATGTTAGGAGGCGGGAAAGCCAGGCCTGTGGAACCTGGACCTTAACAACCAGAGCAAGATAACTAAAGATCTGGCATGCCAAGGGTGTAATGCCGCTGCTTTTTACGAGCTCGCCGTCGACAACCCAGGATTGCACCACGTCGAGAACGTCGGTAGCAAACGCATAAAGGCGGATGCCCATGGCTTGCTCGGGAGTCATCTCTTCGACGACACGCTTGGGCCGTAGTCCAGGAATACGCCAGCGCATCGTTTCAGGTATGTGGTCGGCGGTAGTATCAACGGAGCCAGAGTCCCCGTCAGCATCCAGGTCGTTGAACCCATACTTGGAGACACGCTCCACAGCAGCCGCGCGCAGCCTTGGTGGGATCACCCAGGTGAGCGGGAATGTAAGAATTTTGCTATAGGCTGGCCGCGTGGTTGCCGCCCAGTTCGAAGGGGAGACGTAGAGAGAGAGGTCGAGAAGGGTGGAGAATCGGGTGATGAGATAGGCGTCCATGGCGAAGAGTTCGGCAACCTGGGCTCGGCTGGTCTCGGCGCTTAAGGTCACATTCGTGGTATCAGCGACGTACTTGACGATCTGTCTGTAGCCGCTCGTCCAGGTGTCATTATGGCGCAAAGCTGGGAGCTGGTCTAGTTTCAGGTGTTAATAGTGAGAAACAAACAAGCAGGGAGGAGAAAATCTCAACAGCGAGCTTCGGACCGGGAGCATACTTGATGGTGACACTGAGGTGTCATTGCTGTACACGATGCGCCATTGTCCCCCGTCGCTCCTCGAAATGGCCTGGGTGAAGTAGACAATTGTAGCAAGGCATTCGGCGTCAATTGATGGCAGTCCGAAAGCCGGGCCCCAGACATGGAGCTCGTACTCGCAAGCCCCAGTCATGGCTATCCTATTCTCGTTCCTATTTGCAGATGAGGACTACAACATCGGCATGGGAAAATGTCACTGGAGCATTCGACGTTTTGGACCCTTGATCAACTGGGCGTTTCACCTAAACAAAAGACCAGGAGCTCACAGGAGAAGAAATTCGCTAGGCGCAAGGGTGGTAGACAGTGACTGGATAAGGTCTGAGAGTAGGAAAAAGCTGGGGTTCGGAATGTGATGAAAGAAGCTTCACCTCGTCACTGCTCAACTTGGGGCGCGTAATCGCCCTGTCTCCAACACGTGACGATAAGGGGGGGTGGGGTACTCCATACTTGTAGTACGGAGTAGTTTACGTACTTGTAGTTAACCACCAGGCACGCCAAGTGACAAGCTTGACGTCTCCCGTCCGGCAAGCGCATCTAGTTTACGGTAGTTCCTCAATAAAACGAACAATAGTGTCCGAATTGGGATCTACGAGGTGTGTTAACGTGTGCGACAATCCAATCTCAAAGATGAGCAATTGATTGAAAAACCACAGCCATATTATTCACACTTGTTTACTGAATCAGTTCAGCCCTCAGTGTGTTCAGGTGACAGACAGGGGGGCACATGAGTACTATTAATTCCCAACCTTGTCACTGGTGATGGCCATAAATAGACCGCATTATTTACGGAGTACGGAGTACAGCTGATCGACACATGCAAGGGTTTTCCTCTCGCCGTCAAGACTCCAGCAACGAAAACGAAGTACGTGTACCTGAACCGTAAAACCCCGGTCAGCAATGCAGTGGAACTTCGTAAATTGAAGCTCGTGCTTCGTGTCATGCATTTCAGGGTCGCCGCAGAGAACCGCCCAGCTGTGTAAATCATACCCTTGAATAGAAGTACCAAGCATGGCTGTTAAAGGGGTTGACCCTGTCGTGTCTAAAGTAAATAACTCAGTTACGGCGGTAAAATAAGTTGAGTGAGCTAGTACACAAGAAAAGCAATGGTACTGAAGCAAGGTCTAGCGACCTACACTCCTCTTGCTCGGCGCAATATCAATCCTGGAATAACCAAACGGTATTACTCAAAAGCGAGGCGTTCACATAATTGGCGGAAGAACTCTTAGGTTTTGTACTGCTGTTATTGCATATTACTGCTTACTGGAACAAGTTGCAGCGTTCGATGGGACGCCAAATCAGGCAGCTTGTGCAGATGAACATCAAGAATCCCAACCAATGGACATTCTCAGTACGTAGGAAATATTGTATTATATTAATACCAGTTTGTTACTCCCATATATTTACTCAACCACGGTGAGGTAAGATGGTAAAGGGATCAGTAATCAAATAAAATCTAAGTTGAACCGTCCGAAGGACCCAAGACAGACACCAGGGAAAAGGGGAAAAGAGTCGAAAACACCAAGACATATATACCCTCCCAATTCCAAACATCGTAAATAAAAAGAGCCGCGTGTCCAAATCGAAGCGTGCTAAAAGAAAATGGTGAATAAAATGATATAGCCAGTCATCATCTAGAGACAGCAAAGAGGGAATGAGAAGGAGACAGTGAAGAAGACGAGCGCTGCTTAGAGGCAGGCTGGCATCGGAAGGTTTTTGTAAGCCAGCCTTAAAAGAATTGAGTAGCCGCGCAGTCCGAAGTCAATCTGGAAGAAAAATAGAAAGACGGTGGGTATCAAGTTGAAAGGTGATGGGGTTGTGGTTCCCGGCGCCGAGATGCCGAGTACGGTCAGGGTTTGCCCGCTTTGGGTTCATGTTGCTATTCGCTCTTGATAGGCCAAGGGGGATTTGAGAATAGATGAAGCGAAGCAGGCAGTGTCAGCAAGACGTCATGGCCAAGTAATACACGATAGAAGGTTGGCGAAAGAAATCCGGTGAACCACGGGTGGGATAATGGGCTGGACAAAGCCATATGCGGCCGAGAACAGCGTCTCCTAAACCGGCGTAGAGGTGCAAGATGCAGATCTGAATGTGGCCGAGAGAGTGGTAGAGCGTTTGTGTCCAGATTGAGGGGTTGTACCGTTGAGGGGTGGCAGAGACGGAGACGGAGGACGGGCCGAAGGTTCACTCGAGACTCAGATCATTCAGGATGGTGGGGCGAATAGAGTGAAGACCAAGCGGCGATAGTGAGAAGGCGAGGAGCGATGCGGTTGATCTAGTGTTGACGATCAATCGTCTTGTTCACCTCTGCTTGGGCAAAGGAGGCAAGGGCCGGCTTGGGGGCGGACCCGGACAGGGAGGTAGTTGCGAAGGACGCTGAGAAGGCATCTCAATCGGAGAGAAGCAGGCCATGGTGATAGAAGTGTTGTTTATAAGAGCTGGAAACTGTGTTTCGAGCAGAGTGTTCTGTTTCCTGTGGTAGAAACTGTGTTGTTTGGAGTATTGGTACGAATCGTGTAAGTGGTCGTGACCAGTGTAAGAACAGGGCTTCAAGTCTGAGAGACTGAGAATGTGGAAGAGTACTGAGTAGAGTAATGGTGTTTGCTGGGAAGTTGATAAGTTGGTGATCATGAAGATATGAAGAGGTCGCGAGGCATGGGGGAGGCACGGCACTTAAGTACCCAGGCAGGTCAAACGCCGAGAAGGTGAGTCGATATTTTAAAATAACGAGACACCTGGCTAGGGTAATGGAGACAGAAAGGAATAATACATCATCGAACACCAAGCCATACCAGTTTATAATAAGACGAGGTACTTTGCACCCAAGTCACGAAGGGTGTGGGAGAGGAAGGGGTGTGAAATTTAGAGGTTGGGGGGGGGGGGGTGTGTGGAAGGGTAAAGGGTGAAAGGGTAATTACATTTTTCTTTTTTTTTCTCGATCTTCCTTCCTTTTTTGCTTTGTTCTATAACGTAATACAGGCGGTGTGCAGGCGGTGTGGGCCTGACGCTTGAAGTGCTGAAGACGAAGCCTGGAAACAGAAAAGGAGCCTGGCGGGCTGCGGGAAAAGACAGGGGGTATTAGGGTTTTGGCGACTTTCATACACTAATAACGTTCTCCCATTTAAGGGACTTGTCATGCACCGTATGATGGCACAGCAGACGTGATCCAAAAATACTCCGTACAGAGCTATGGTATGAATACGGAGCCCACTCTGTACCAGGGGGTGCCTGCCGGTGGGTCGTTCAACAAAATCAGGACAGAATTGGTGGGTGAGCCTCTAAAATGAAACAGGCATCAGGCATAAGGAGGCCCTTGAGGGGGCTGGCGAGAGGCCAGTGCCATTTGTTCTTTGCAATGTCCGAATTTTGCCCCTGTTACTACACCAGTGAGAGCCTGGGAACGAACTCAACTTACTCCGTATTTCAGATCATTTAATGAAAAGGGCTGAGGGCTTGGAATGCCGAGGATGAAGAAAACTTTTCTTTTGCAATTTGTAAGGGTAAAAAGGGCCTAACCTGGTTTGATATTTCCATCCCAATGTAATCAAGCTCCTGCATATCTTGCTTCGAACTAATAAGAGAAAAAAAGATTTTCTGGTGTAATTTGCAAGGGACTTGGCCTGACCCTAAAGAGAAAAAAAATTTTTTATTTCCTTATTTTTAGGCATGTAAGGATTGGCTTTGTGGTAATGGTAAAATACTCCGTACTAGCCGTGATCGTTGGCATCGCCGTTTATTCCATAATACGGTCCAAGCTTGCCCTGACGCTGGCGCAGTTTTCAGGCACACGAAAACGTTAATTTCGAGATTACGAAGGCTTTACTCCGTATTTTGGCTTTCAGGAACAGAGTGGGGATTTTCACCAATTAGGTAAATGAGCATCTCTGTGACGTAGTGAAAGGCACTCAGATCAAACAGCATCGAACGTCCCTTCCTACTGAGACGAGGCTCCAGTGAGCATGGAGTACTACGCTGCTATTCGGCATCCTCCTGCCGCGACTTTTTTTTTTGTTTTGGGGGGGGGGGGGTTCTCCCTTTGAAAGAACGATTGAGCCTTGATTATCGATCATCCAAGAAACACAGGGTCCAAAAAAAAATCAAAAAGGATAATTACGAAGCAAGTGCGTGTGCGCTCTGTCGATCCTAGTAGTTTATACTCCGTAAACTAGTTTTATTTCTGATCACTAAGAGCAAATACCCTGCCTGGTATCAATACTCCGTATTAGGTTTTCAACAGCCAAACCCCACAAACAAACATCCAATACGATGAGACGTCCCATTAATTACAAGTACGAGTACAGGTGCCAATACCTCCGACATTTGACAGCACGCGACTAGACCCATTTTGAGGTTCCTTGGCAGCGAGAGAAAGAGGCTCAACAACCGGGTTGAGACCCTGACAGCGAGGAAATAAACTAGGTGTCAACAGAAGAGATCTGTTGCTTTGTCTAGTAGCCCTTTTGTCAAGCATCCAGGGCATAGACTCCGTACTCCGAACCCCATGGTACTCAACAAATGATTATGGAGTACGCATGGATGCTGTCCAACCTGTTGGGTCGTCACCCATGACTTTGCTTGATTTGCCCTAGCAAAGGTTTATTCAAGCTGCGCAGGGGCCAATACGATCGGAAAAGGGGCCTACAGCCGGGGGAGAATTTTCCCCTCCAGTTAGGGCTTGACAAACGCGAACACAATTGGCGATTGCCGAACGTAATCCGGATTTGGCTGGTGTGCGGTAATACGGAGTAGTACTCCGCACGTGTACTTGTACCATTCCTGATCTACTATTTTTTCGACTAATAAGAGGGCGGCTTTCTCACAACGGGGTCTAAAATTCAGCTAACGGTGCCAGATTAAGTCCAGTTTGATCTCGTGTCGTTTGCTCTGTCTGGAGTATGTACTACTTGTAGCCTGGAGCTAATCGGCCCCCAAGTTGGTGGACAGAGCCCGAACGGGGATGCATCGCGAACTCACCTCGGACATTCCGATACTGAAAAGTCGAGAACGATTTGTAAGACAACAAACAATGACAAGCCCGGTCCCTGGCCCTATTTCCTCCTAGGCAACAACAAAGAGGCAGTGGATGAACAAGCATCGGGCCAGCTGGGGTCTTTTGATGAGGTTGCATCGCCGGCGTAGCACAGCCCAGCACTTGGGTACAGATGGCTGGACACGCCCTGCCCAGTAAAGGACACAGCGTCCATGATAGTCATCCGATTTACGGCCTGCAGCATCCTTGTCCAACCCGGGCTTATTGGGTCAAGGTCCCAGGCCTCCCTGCAGGGTGGTCCGAAATTTTGCTGCAGCCTTATTATTGCCTTTCGGTAACGCGCCCGACGTGTAAAGTGGCTGGCTGGATACAGGTGTGTGTGGGGGATGGAAACAAAAAAATACGGAGTATGTCTCCGGCCATGCACCAGTGTCCAACATTCAGCATGATCTCAGGAAGACGGCCCGGTTGTGTTTTGTCTTGACTATCTCTCTCTACGGAGTACTCTCTGTTTATTTGAAAGGCTGCTCTATGGAAAAGCATCCTGGCTCTGTAATTGAAAACGGGTGATGCCCTAACCAACAAGACTAGGACGATGGATCAAAACTGACTCTGTGTACTACTCCGTAGTAGTTTAAAAGAGGATGAGACAGAATTGGCCAACTTGGCAACTTGTCTAGAAGCATTTAGGGCAGAAAGAATTTGTAGTCTAGAATGCCACTAGAATCCAGCAGGCTTCCATTGTGAGCCCCACCACCAGGGGGTGGATTCAGCCCCATAACCCTTGGACTCGTGTACTCCGTAAGTACGTGTTTTAATCTCCCAATAGTTTTTAAACCATGCAGGCAGCCGAGGAACAAAGCACGGAGTAACTAATACACCAGAAGGGAATGGAAAGCCGAAACAAACTTTTCATTTGGGGCGGACCAGAATCGGTTGCATGCGGAGGAGCACCAGCGGCGTTGGCAAATCCCAAACGTGTCAGGTCTGGCGACTAGAGGCGATGCGACACTGGAGATGGGTGGGAAAATAATACGAGTGATAAGTTTTTTTGGTCAAAGAGACGGTGGAAGAAAGAAGGCCGCCTTGGAAGCTTGGAAGCTTCCACACCAAAGAAAAAAAAATTGCGGGGGGGGACCTGCCAAGGAAGGGGCAGGTTTTGGTCAGTCTCGCTAACCCTTCAGAAACAAGAGTAAAATAAAATGAGCAAGATTGCAAAAATGCGGTGAAATGTACCTTCTCGAGTAAAGACGGTGAAGTGATACATGGAAATGCCATATATGTACTCCGTACTCCGTAATAATATCCGCTCCGCTGTGGGCGTTGTGCATTTTTTATGCACCTGATCAATGACTCAGAGCTCATTTCCGTTCGTTCCTAATCCAAGTACATACTCCGTACGGAGTATTACTTTTAAACTACGAAAGAGGGTGGGAAAAAAATTCTCATTCTCTTTCGTGGGGCAGAACGACGAGAGAAGCCCCCCAAGCAAGCCTTCACAAGAAACCCACGATCCGGAGGTCTGCTCAAAGTTGCCGCCTTTTGCGCCCGCAATCATGTTCACGTGTACACGACCATACGATCCGATGTATGGGCGACAACTGTAAAGCCTCCTGTGGCGAGTAGCGTTCCAATAGGGAGGCCGATTAGACACGAATCATACGGAGTACGTCTACTACGCTGAGATCCCGTCCGACAAACATACAAGTACCGTATTCTTCCACCGCCTGATATCCATTCCAATATGGAAACCGTATTTGAAATGTTTAAAACCCTTGGTGACGACATTGGTCCCCTGATAGGCACTCTGGTGTCGCATCGGACCAAATGTCGCAAGTGCTGACGAAACCATGTCTCGACTCAGAATGCAGTATCGCCCCCACGAAACTTTCTGTGCTGTTGAGCCATTCCGTGATTTTGTTCAAGTTTTGATTTTATTCACGGCCGTATCGCTTGTTGCGGAGTGTCGGGCCCATGCGATCACGTTCGGGTTTCAAACGGGAGATGAGGACCGAGTGTTGAGGCCTTTTTTTGACTTCTATGGTGAAACTGCGCGCCTCGGACAAATAGATAGAGGAAAGAGCTCCGTTAAATGGTCTGCATGCAGGTAGGTATCCTTCTAAGATTGCATCCCGGTCCCATCTATTCCGCAAAGAGGGATGATGAGATTGCAGATTTCAATATCACACCGCGCCAGGGCTTAGCCATGCTTGCCATGACAGAAAAAAAAAAGCAAAGACGGCGTAACAAGCCGGGTAGACCGGACTAAACTACTAATAAGTCTCAGACTTGAGGGCGGGACAGGCGACATTCTCATTTAGCGGACGGGCTAGAATGGCGTGGTGGATTGAGACCCCCTGGTCGATAATATTCTTTTGTTCTAGAACACGATATTCAAATCAAACCTGATCCAGGGCTATTACATCGTTTCCCATGTTCATTGGTCGATGGAGGTCGTACGTGATACTAGTTTATACTGCACCTGTCTCACTGGAACTGTCTTTCTAGGGAAGCAGAAAAAGCAAAAGCAAGGATGACGGAGAGAAGCAGCTAGGCAGCTACCCCGTACCCCGTATTCTTTTTTGCTTGGAGAACACCGTGTCGTACTCCGTAGACATGCGTCAGCGTTGGTTTGTATTAATAATACCGTTTTACAAGTACGGAGTACCAAGAGAGGCACGCTCCAGGTGGTTCCAGGTGGGAAGAACGGGCGTTCAATACCAAAGTGAACGCTCGGTCGGTTTTTTTTTTTACCCAGAATCTTCACAATTTCCACGTGCGTACCTGGACATCAGCTCTTTTGGTTTTGGGTATGCACAGCCATTGGCAAGCGCAAGCCTGTCTGTCTGTCCATCCAGAACCCTTCCGAGAACGTCGCACATGTCTACTCCGTGATGTCCTGTCCCAAACCCCATCCACTACTGCGCCATCTTCTCAGGCAGCCACTCGCTCTTTGATATTCACCGGCCATGTTGCGTCATGTGTTGGCCAGCCCAGGGGAGGGGTGGCAGCGCGCGTGGATGATTATCATGCGACACGTGGCGAGGGCGTACGCATGGCGCCCTTGTTCCCAATATCCCGGAGAAGTCTGCTATTTACTTGTACGCATTTCGTCACGTTCAAGCAGGGCTAAAGAAATATCTGTGGCAGAAAATGCACGTATCCTTGCCCTTGTATTTTGAATAGGGAGGACGACGAATGCGCAGACGTTGTAATTAAACGGCTACAGTATATGCAGTCATTTCGAACAAGTTGCCGTTTTCCCTTCTTTTCTTTTTCTGCACGGGAACTCTTGATGTGGTTGCGTGTAATGGTGTAATGGAGGGGCGTGGTAATCGTAAATAGGTCAGCTTGGCCAGGGTTTGGCCCTGTCGGTAGGTAATTACGGAGTATTACGGTCGGAAGGGATGCCCTATCATTCATGAAGCACACATTTTACTTCAGCCTATTACGGAGTACTGTATGTGTCGTCGAGGGCCTTTTCCCCCGGGTGGCTTTTGGAATGTCCCAGGCACATCGGATCAGGTTTTTTTTGTTTCAATCTTGTGATGAGACTGCAAGCCTCGAGATTTTCCGTGCAGCAGAGGTCAGCGCGGGGCGTTTTCGAAATGGCAGAGTTCAAAATGGCGTTTGGGGGTTGCCGGGTGTACGGAGTATGGGCAGCTGACAAGCTTTGCTGACATACTTGTAGCCAGGTTTTGGCGAGGAGGCGCAATGCGAGGCTGGATGCATGCATATTACGCCCGTTCTTGGAGAATGAACATTGCATTCCCAGTCGCTGTTTGGTGGATAATTCCCTGTTGTTGTCTGTCTCTATTGGGGGTGTTTGCTATCTTGGGACGGTTATCAACCGGACACTCCGTACTCCGTACATATATTGAGGAGATATTTTTAAAAACTGTTGAAGGATGGGAGATGTTCGTCTCGTTGGCTACTCCGTATTGATTACCATTCTTTGCTCAAGAACTCAAAATACGGAGGTAGTCTCGACACACCGAGGCTCAGCCCCCAGTCGACAACGGCTGGTACAGCCTAGACTCCGTGCTTGTCTGTCCATTCTAGTCTCGATATCCGGGGGACTCTTCTCCCAAAGCCAATAGTCGTTATCACATCCAAAAAGATAGCCAACCAATTCTTCGCATCTTATCACCAAGCCAAGCGACATTCATTCTCCCTTCAACTGAGATCCACCCCATCTTGGCATCCGTCCCGAGCAAGGACAGACAGGAGACTACTCCGTATTTAACAATATTTACGCAATGGCGCATAAGAGTAGTCTTTGTTGGGACCGCGTAAACTACGTGTAGTACTAGAACTCGACAGTGACGTCTAAACCGCTTTGGGGTTTGGCTGCATTTGCTAATAAACTACTTTGTACGGAGTACGTAGTCTGGTGGGCTTTCTTGGGAGGATCCCCCGCTAACGGGAGGGAGGGATGAAGCGTCGCGAGACAAGGAAACATTTAAAACTACCTACTCCGTACGGGGTTGTTTCGGTTGGTTCGGGGTCGTACGTTGGAGAAAAAATAGACAAACGGTAATATCTTGTGATCAGTCGGATTCAGAAGAGAAACCCGGCGGAAGGGAAGTTGGCCAGCCGTCCTTATTCCAACCTAAGGGATTTGATTAAAAGTCTCGATGATATCGTCCCATTCTCGAACGAGCTCGAAAGAGGTATGGCCAGCCAGGGTCGTTGGCAACAGAAGAAGCTAGTGAGAGGTTGAGATGGGAATAAGGGCCGATGACTCTCGTTTCCCCTCGTTCTACCGAGTATTATTGGGTCTGGTCAAAAGACAAATGTCTGACAAGGTTTGAGGTTATCGTTCAGGTTCTTGATTGGGCTCCTCGTGCATGGCTTCGCCTCAAGCTTCTTTCGAAATAGCCCCGATAAAATCCCCATCTCTGCATCATCAACTCATGGTACTTTGCGTTCAAGTACCTTTTATATATCTTTGATTTCACAGTTCAATATCGCGAATCTAAATGAGTGTCTGGAATCGTCTCACACGCCCCCCTCTTCGCCCTTCCACCATTCACCAGGGGTCTCTTCGCGTTGGCTCCCCACCTAACAGGGCAATAAGACGAAGCGATGCATGCCAGGCAGACATGGGAAAAAACACCCTTTCGTCTCAAGTTGAAAAGTAGCACGTCATGGTTGGTAATTGCTCATAGCGACATACTCCGAAGATGCCGAGCTTTCAATTTACGGAAGAGATGGCCAGCCACATGGCCAGGCCAGGCCAGGCCAAAAGTCGTTTGACCGAAAAAAAAAAAAAAAAAAAGACAGCTAGTAGTATCCGGGAATCCTAAATGCCACCCCTCTCTCCTCGGCAACCCGAAATAAACAGACTCACCGTACGTTTGGGAGGAGACGGTCGAGTGGGCAATGTCGAGTCTTGGATCCTCATTCGCTACTCTTCATGTAGCGGTGAAAGGGCGGAGCATCCAACCGGGGGTTCACAACTGGCTCAGCGAGTGATTCATTGGGCGCAAATACTTTGAGGGGGTTAGGGTCGTCGGAGGCGGAGAGAGAGTCTCCAAATAGCCCTGGAACAAAACTTGGCCCCTTGGGAGGTCAGCTGGTCAGTTTAAGACCCGAGGAGAGGGGCTTGCAGGGGTATATTGGAACCATATGGTCGAGCATAATGATGATAATCGAGAAGATGCGGCAAAAGCGGATGATGATCAGCAGACTCCAAGACTTCGGACCTCCATTTTTTCTCTTCTTCTGGTCTCATCCAAGTGTTAATTCACGTTAGAGGGAAAGTCTATCTCTGCGATGGCTGACGCAAGCCGAGTACGGTGTAGATAACAAGGATTTAAGGCCTTGGATGGTTGGATGGCGGTAGGATGGCGGTAGGATAGTAGAAGATGGTTGATGGGATTTCAGCGAGTGCAAAAAAGATGACACAATTGCGGGGTACAGTGATTGTGATTAGTGAAGAACGAACTGGGGTGCTACTACTAATTACGGCGCTACCCTTGTAAATTTCGGGGGAGGACTGGGATAACTTTGGGATATGCAGGGCACTAAAGCACTAAAGCACTAAAGCACTAAACGTCATGGTAAACTAAACTACATATCCGGTGGACCGCAGAGGCGTGCGTCTAGCTAATCTCACAAGTGACTCTAAAAAAATATCAATTCCTCGTTATTTCCGACCAGCTTTGGTTTCCGACCAGCTTTCCGACCCAAGGGGCCCCTTCGTCCTTCATACCAGAACTCCCGACGAACCCAATCAGCGCCCGAGCCCGCTTCCCTCAACCCCCCCCCCCCCCCCTCCCCAATGGCCCCCATACGCCGCTATCTCCGCATCACCAAGTACTCGGTCCTCGAATGCCGCATCTACCTCGACAATCCCGCCCTCGCCAACCCATGGCTTCTCAACCCGCGTGACCCCGTGCTCCCCCGCGTCGTCGAGAGTGTGCGACCCTTGCTTCTCCCCAAACTCCGCGAGGAACGCGAACGTCGGAATAAAAAGGGCGTGGCGAAGAAGCGCGCCATCAAGGATGTCGTTGTGCAAGGTGCGTCATGCGTGTATTGGAAAAAAAAGAAAGACGAGAAGCCAAGCTAACGTTGCGATTGGGAGTCCCAATAGATGACTTTGAGGTTTCTATATTCTTGACCGATACCGCTACGCGACACTCACTCCTCACAAAACATAAGCACTTTCGCGAAAAAGTACCCCGCATCCAATCAACATCCCACAAGCTCCTAGGCCTCGACTCCGACTCTCCAATCAACGTAGAAGCTCTCTCCGACGAACCAACCCTCCTCGTCGAAGACGAAAACCCAGGTCCATCCCTCCACGCCATCCCCGATGCTCCCACAACACGGCACAAACGCCGTCGTCGCAGCACCCTACCGTCCAACGACATACAGCAACCCGAAGACGAGGATGAAGCCGAAGACGACGACTTTGAAGCTAGATCCAGCAACGAGGAATTTTCCCTCTCGGAAGACTCCCAACCTCAACCCCCGCATAAACGCCGTCGCCAAAGACAGTCACAAGTAATAGATCTTGAATCCGACCCGCACTCACCGCTTTCCACGACCCCGCGCGATCACGACGAAGACGAGAAGAAAAAGATGGCCATGGACATTTCGTACAACGGTTTTGCCATTTACGGCCTTGTCCTCTGTCTTATTGTCAAGCGACGCGATAACACGGCTGCTGTTGGCGCTTCGGCGAAGGGGAAAGGTGTGGCGGAGACGGCGAAGCCGAGTGGGCAGGCTGTTATGGAGAATTGGATTTCTTCTACGCAGATGCCTGCCGAGGAGATTGAGGGCTAAATTTCCTTGTCTACTTTGCCATGTTTCTGCGTTTCTTGGGGGATAAATCGGTTGGTTTTATAAAATGGGTATGGTTGTATTGTACAGATATGTAGATTTTCGGCACAAGCCATGTATAGCAGACTTTTCTATCGTACAACTTGTTATTACTACGCTGTCTAGACTCGACGGGAAAAACTATGTACTATTGTTGCATGTCTATTTTTGTACACGGGGAAAAAAAAAGGTTCAGGAAAGCAACCCCCTTTTTGATATCGATCTTTTATTTGCCTAATGCACGACATCGTGGCACCTCGTGCAGAGACCTTCCTCTTCTTCCGCAAGGTACCGCCAGCAACGCTGGCACTTGTGCTGTTTGGGAGGTAACACGTGAACGCTACCACCAAGGCCGCCGGGAACCAAAAACTCCCGACGGTGGGACCAAGCTGGGGATTCGGGGACCTCGGCCGCAATGTCGACCGATGACACGACAAACATGGTGTCCAGTTCGGCGTGGTGTTTTGCAAGGATCGACGCAATGTTCTCGTCTTCGGTGCTGATGACGACGGAGCATTGGAGAGAAGAGCCGACTTGTTTGCTGTTGCGAGCGGATTCGAGGCCCAATTGAATGGATTCGCGGACTGCCATGAGGATGGGCATCTCTTTGCGCAGCGTAGCTTCATCCATTGTGAGCCTTGATTCGTCCACGACTAAAAAGTCGTCTGGTTGGTAACCGGGGAACTCGAGCGACCTATAGTGGCAACATGGTTAGCTTAGCCTCCAGGTTGGTACGAATGTCTCTGACACTATATGACTTACTTGTAGTCGTTGCGCATCCACTCCGGGCGATGATCCCACGCCTCCTCGGCGAGGAGAGGCGTGATTGGAGCTAACATCCTCAGGAAGCCAAAGAAGATGGGTTCAAGTACACCCCCGCCATCGCCGCAGTAAAGTCGGTCTTTGAGGGCCTCGAGATAGAAAGCCGACAGCTCGTTGCTCACCCATCGGTTAATGGCGCTCACGGCTCGGTAAAACTCATGCTTGTCGTACGCGTCGCCGACCTCGCGAACCACGTCCTGGAGATGGATCAGAGCGATTTGGTCGAGGGTGGTCAGCGGCTTGTCGCGGGCCTCCTTGTGCATGGAGCCGAGGAGCATCTTGGTGATGGTGCGATACTTGACCAAGGACGAGTGGACGGCTTTGAGCACTGACTCGCCAATGACAACATCGCGGGCGTACTCTGAGCTCGCTACCCATAATCGGAGGGCGTCAGGCCCAAGCGCCTCATAGGCCGGGGGTTTTCCCTTTGCCTCCCGAGCGGCCTTGCCCTTCAGCTTGATGGGCGGGAGAAGAGTACCGTCCATGACTTGTCTGGGAGAAATGATATTGCCCAGGGATTTGGACATTTTCTTCCCTTGTTGATCCAGAGTAAATCCATGGGTGATAAGGGTCCGGAACGGTGACAGGTGTTGCTTAGACGACTCGGTTGCTCCGAGATGAGAGTCTCGAAGGGCGGCAACGCGGGTGAGGAGGCTTGATTGGAACCAACCACGATGCTGATCTGAGCCTTCAAGGTAGACGTCCGCCTGGCCCGGGCTTTGTGACCAACTGCTTCCGCTGTCGAACCAGACATCCATCGTATCCATGCCCCGACGGAATTGTCCTGAGAGCGAAGGACAGACCCATGCCGGGTCCTCTGGATCATCCGAAAACCAAGCATCGATGCCCCGCTCCTCAATCACTGAAATGATGTGGCTCACGGATTCGCTCGTGGCAATGGCTTCGCCGTGTTGGTCATAAAGGACAGGTATTGGCACACCCCAGGATCGTTGTCGCGAAATGCACCACTCGTTGCGGCCGCGAACGAAGCTTTCCAGTCGTGTGCGGCCAGCGAGTGGAATGAATTGAACATCGGTCAGAGATGCTAGCGCGTCGTCCTTGATGCTTGCCACATTCGCAAACCATTGAGCAGTAGCGCGGATCACGACGGGCTTTTTGGTCCGCCAGTCGTACGGATATTTGTGTTTGTATTGGTGGGTGTGCAGCACATCCGGCTCGAGAATCTCGAGTACGGCTTTGCTGCCGCCGGAGAGAATATCAGGGGCACCGAGCAGCTTCTCGGGTTCGTCGGGGTAAGCCTGAGCAGTAAAGAAGCCGTCGTTATCAACAGGCGCAGCCACCTCAATTCCGTGCTGCAGGCAGACATCGTAGTCGTCGAAACCATGGCCCGGAGCGAGGTGTACCAAGCCAGTACCGGAATCGGCCGAGACAAAATCGGCGCTTATGATATACAGCGGATCCGCCTGCTTGCCTTGCAATTTGTTGATGTACCTGACTCCCTTGAGGCTCGAACCGGCGATGGATGGCACCAAAACCTCCAGATTAGCATCCTCTGGAAGTCGCGATTGTAGATCTTTGAGCCGCGATATGGCCACAAGGAGGGCGTCTTGCCCCACTCTCACTACACAGTACTCTAACTCTTCGTGTACAGCAATCGCACGATTCGCTGGCAGTGTCCAAGGGGTGGTGGTCCAGATGACAGCAAATACATCTTCCTCAAGATGACCGAGTCCTAATTGCGCCTTGCCCTCGGTGGTGATTAGGAACTTTACGTAGGCGGCCGTCGATATGTGATTCTCGTTGTACTCAAGTTCAGACTCGGCAAGAGCCGTGCCGGAGGAAGGCGACCAGTATACAGGCTTGTGTTTCCGGTATATCAGGCCCCGCTCCATCATCTTTTGAAATAATCGAAGTTGAGAGATCTCGTAGGAACGGTCCATTGTGGTCCAACGATTGTCCCAGTCGCCCAACACACCATAGGACCGGAAGGATTTCATCTGCATGAGTACAGTCTTGGAGGCAAGGGAGCGGGCGGATCGTCGCACTTGGGCCGGGGTCATGTGCTTCGCAGCACTCGCTTCGCCGAGGGCCTTGAGTTCGATGGGAAGACCGTGACAGTCCCAGCCGGGCACATATTGGACTTTTCGACCTGTGAACAGAGACAGTTATACGTGAGCTTCGGAGAGTCAACATATCGCTTAGGGATTGCTCGCTATTTTTGACGTACCCTGTTGGATCTTGGTCCTCAGGATCATATCCTTCAATATCTTATTCAGGGCATGACCGACGTGGAGGTCGCCATTGGCATATGGAGGTCCGTCATGGAGAACAAAGAGATTCGAGTCAAGGCGATTGGAAGCCTGCCACTGGTATAGCTCGTCGGTGCATCTTCGAAGATATTGGTCTCGCTGAGCAGGAAGCGGTCGCGGGCTGTAGACGCAGACGTTAGAAAGGAGGATATCCACTGGTTGCTGTTTTGTTTGACAGGCTTTCTTACGGAAAGGTAGATTTAGGCAATCTCAAGGTCGAGGTCCATGATTTCGACATGATTTCGCCGAACCATGGTAGAATTGGGCACAGGCTTTGCTAAATAGAAGACGGACAGCTCATTTGGACATCTTAGCTAAGCTTCCCATCTGAAGGGGAAGCTTTTTTTTTTTTTTTTAAACCTACAGTGGGCTGTTCAGTGGTTCGCGACCTGAACCATCGCGCTCAATTGACTTTGTCAGCAACTACAAGGGGGTATGATATACAAATATAGTGTTAATATCCATAGAAACTGTATTTTATGCACTGTGAGCTGTCCTCTCCTTTCCACAGACGAGCGAATCAGTTCGTCAATCCGTCTTTTAAGTCTTCACATAAACGAAGCTGTTATCCCGTTTTTATGCTATGTGCTGTACTCGATATGTAGAAGGTTCTACTGACATCGAGTACTGATCTTCTTGATGTGCTCAACTGTTTTCTTTTCCTCTTTGGAATCTCAATTTAGCCTCGCACAACACGCCCCTATCAGTCCTTTTAATTATGCGGCATAGGCGGGAAGCTTGGGCTCTTGCTATTGAGATATTATCCATATCAAGTTTTCGTCATTTATTCCCACAACCACATAGAAGTGGACGGCGAGTATCTTCCTTTCTATGCCTCATTCCATCTTATTAAGCGACTATTTGCACCGTGATGCCAAAGTTAGATCTCAGAAATGCGGAACTTTACCTAGCCTATATATATATATATATATATATATGTGTGTGTGTGTGTGTGTGTGTGTGTGTTGTCTTTCTCTCTTGGTACCGCATCCCGCTTTTGACGATCCCTGCTTCGCTAGTCTTCCCGTTCGAGGCACGGATGCTGTTTACTCTTGTCCGATACCTAATGAATATGGAAGTTGAAGTATTTGCCGGGTTTTCTTCCATTCTATATCCATAGCTCGTGTTTTGATTCTAAACCAATATAAGAAAACGGGACCCTTTTCAATCCCAATCACAGCCCCTCCTTTGAAACTCCTCCAGCCTTACGTTCGTGTTCACTCGTTACCTTTGATTGCCCGAACCATCAACACCCATCATGACACGTATCTCGAGAGCCTTCTGGCTTGGTGTTGGTATCTTTACTGCAAAGGTTGCGGCAGACTGCGTCTCTAGCGGTGTGGATTACCTCAATGGAGCGAGCTACATAATTGACACGAGCTCCAATGAGAGGTTCTTTTTCACCTCCGTCTTCCAAGGTTGGCCATAGCCATTTTGACGCCTGCGTAACTTTGAGATTACGAGTTGGAATAACATCTACTAACCAAAATCTTCTACAGATTGCCCATTCGATGTCATAGAGCCAATCCTTTATTCCCCGAGTGGTGAGGAATACACCTGCTCGCCCGTTGTTACTGATGGCAGTAATCAAGTTGCCGAATGGTAAGCTCTTTTGCAAAGCTACTAAACGTAGTAGTAGAGTGGGAAATTGTACAGAGTCTGACCAAAAGACAGTCCCATCCAGTTCAACAGCATGGAGGCGGGCGAGTGGACCATCGTATTCAAGGCAAACACGTTTGAATATGCTGTTCAGCGTGTCATCACCCTCCTCACAGGCGCCGAGAAACCGGATGAAGGTGAAGAGGGTGAGGAAGTAGTGGTAATCACGGTCACGCCAACCGTCGTTGTGGAAACCACCATTACGCCTCCTATGGAAAGTGGGTGTTTCACCTCCTCGCCATGAATGTCCATTCCAAGCTTCTCCAGTGCTGACCGTCTTAACATCAGCATCAACAAGTTACGTTACGGATACCGTAACAGAAACGGTCCAATCCGGCACAGTCACCAAAGAGTGCTCAAAATCCACAATCATCATCACAAGAACCATCCCAATAGCCCTGCAGGAGGTCAGCACAACCATTGAACGATACAGCTCAGCAGCCGTCATCACGAAATCCGCCGTCACCACCCTCGTTAAAACTCCCTCGTGCCGTGGGACCCCAATCGCTGTCAACAAGAGGGGAAGCGAACCTAGAGCTGCGGCGGCAGAAACTAGCACTGTTGAAGCTTCTGCCACCGTGACGGAGACTGTGACTATCACGGAGCCGGGGCTTACAATGACGGAGTTCGGTATGCTATCCATCTCCTGCCACCACCTAGTATTGAACAAAAGACGACAAATCTAACAATTGTTTTCAGACTTCACCACTGTTACAGAGACAGAAACTGGGCAGTCGGAGGTTGCTTGCTCGGAGACGGGCGTTGTCACTCTGACGTCCCTCACATATGCCATGGCTCAAACAGTTGTTCAACCAAAGTATACGACCTTGGCAGTTACGGAGACTGTTTCCGTTCGGTAAGCCAAAATCATTACTTTCCTCTAGTTGGACTCTTAGCCGTTCATGATTGGTCTAACTCTTTAATAGAACCGTTCATTATAAGACAGCAGTGAATACTGCCCAGGCTAGCCTATGCCGTGGCCGAGGCGGAACTTACGAAGTGTAAATGAATGGTGGCACTTAATATGGTTGCTGTGATGAAAAGAAACGACGGTAATAAGGGTCTGTCAGATTCATTTTGTGCCTAGATGGATGGAACACTTTACTAGGAAGGTATGGGAATTCAGTTGTCATGAAAAATAACACTATCATATATTGAATATTGAACTCCGCCGCAATGCATACAAAGACTCTCGCACTAATACTATTCAAGAGAAATTTGCTTTTGATACTCAGCAGCTTCTTTTCCTGCTCTCCTTCCAAACACAACGCACTCCAATAATGACGATCCACCCAAACGATTGTCTCCATGCACACCACCAGTAATCTCGCCGGCAGCAAACAGGCCGGGAATCGGCGTGAGTTCACCTCCTTTCCGGGCCGTCAAGACCCTCCCGTTGGCGTCGATCGCTGCGCCTCCCATTGTAAAGTGTGTCACGGGCGTCACCTTTCCAACGCATACCTCCTCATCACGGTTTGTCTTGCCGGGCTTCAGGCGCCATCGGCCAAAGGCCTTGCGACCGAGGGGATCAGGTCCACCGCTCTGTACCATCGCAGCGTACTCATCGATGGCTTTTATCTGGGCTTCTGGGAGCTCGGACACCCGAACGCGCTTCATGAGTCCTTTCCAGGTGTAGAATCCAAGGTGGCCGGCCGCGCCTTCGCACGCGCCCGGGTCCAAAAGTATGGTGACATCCCACTGGCGGATACCATCTGCATCTGTTGCTAGAGGTCCGTCCATGATTGCTTTGCTCACAACGGCGCGAGTTTCGAGTTCGTTGATGAACCGTTTGCCGTCGGGTCCGAGTAAAATGCCGCCTTCTCCACGAAGCATCTCGGCGGCTAAGAATTTTGATAAACTAGATGGCGCAGTGGGATCGACGAAACCGGTAGGATGGATCTGTACGCTGTCCATGTCTACCAATTCGGCGCCCACGGCAGTGAGCATGTCGTGTGTTCCGGGGCGGGCTTCGGCGGTCGCAGGCATGCCTTTCAAATCGGGTCGATACCGCGCCATGAGGCCGTGTGCATCGCCTGCGAAACCGCCTGTGGCGAATATGACGGGGCCTTCAGCAGATTGTTCTTGACCGTCGTGAATGAACTTTACGCCCGTCACCGCATCCCCTTCTACCAGCAGGCTCTGGACTTCGGCTTCACTGACAAGTGTAAATGCCGGGTTCTCTTTCAATTTTCCGAGGAGTCCACCTACGAGAGCAGCTCCCGGTGGTGTTTTACCAGCACCTCGGTGGGTTCGGGGTAGCGAGTGGCCTCCGAGTTGAGCCACGACACTAAGATCGACACCGATATCATCTACAAGCCAAGCTACGGCTGTTGCAGATTCTCCGGTAAGAATTTTGACAAGCTCTTCTCGGGGAAGTGCCTTCCCGCTTTCAGAACCAGAGTTGTATCTCTTCCCTGCCGAATGTACAGTATCGGAAAGGAAACTCTCGTCTTCAAGAATCCCAGCATCACGTTGGAATGGTGTACCGGCCCCATTGATTCCAGATGAGGCCTTGATGCTGTTACCACCAGGTTTGGCTGCGCGATCAAGCATATACACAGCGGGAGCGCCTGCGTGGAGGGCAGAATAGGTGGCAGATAGGCCGGCGAGGCCTGAGCCAACAACGATGACGGGTCGCCCCGACGTGGACGAAGAAGTTGACATGTAAGCTGTATGCAGTGTGCTGTATTTCCAACTAAAAGCTCGTCGGATTGGGGAGAGTAGGTTTGGGCGACTGTATAACATAGACGTGGAGAGGAAGAGGACAAAGAGCGTGCGTCGTCTAGACATTAGAGTATTGCAGAGAGTGGTGTATTGAATTGCCGAACCATCAGGGTTGGAAATTCCTTTGGACTGTCAAAAAGCCAATGGACTGCAGCCAAGGGGGGTTGAAGGGTGGAGGTATGCTAAATGAATGGATCGAAGAAGGTAAGCTCCCCTCCCTGATCATTCGATGGGTGCTTCTTCCGACACCAGAATTTGGCACTGCAGCTCCAAAAATCAGGCCATGGCTTTCGTGTGGGGCCACCAGCTCGACAACCAGACTGACGTATAGCGGCGTGTGAATAGGAAAATCGTACGCCGAGATGCTTTCCAAGTGCTAGGGATTTCCACGGACCTCAATTGATGACTTTCTACGGAGTAGTTGGCGACCTGGCGATGCGGTTTAGTTGTTCGGTGGTTGTGGTTTAGTTCGTGTAATGGTTTGTGGACAAGTGCCATACTACTGTGCTGTTCTTAACAGCTTTTTGCTTTCTATTTTTTTTTCTGCACAGGAATATGCATGCAAAATCAAAAGGTTGGTTCGACATAAGCATGAGAAGGGAATGGAGGTAAACGCTGCTGCCCCTCGAGAATGTTGCTTCACCAGGAGATCGATGTTGGATTGCGAGTCTAAGACATGTACTGAATACCTGTAGAGGAGATTCGTTAAACTAACACGTAGCATCCAGGAATATATACACAATATGGTTACAGTACTTCAACCAGCGCCCGGATGGCTCAGTTGGTAGAGCGTGTGACTAGTACCCAGTACCACCTGAGGAATCACAAGGTCCTCGGTTCAAATCCGAGTTCGGGCAGACCTTTCCTTTTTTTCTTTTTTCCTCGATTTCATCATTCCACTGTCTTCGCTTTTCTTTTATCTTCCTTTTGCCGTGATCTTATTTGGCCATCAACAGTTCCGTAGCCTTTTGCTGAGTTTCATAAAAGTCTATTTTTTCCATCCATACATGCGGCCTGGCCTGGCCAAAGTCTGAGCAGATAGCCATACAAGTACAATTCGGTCATCTGTCTCTCATAAAGACCTACCCCAACATCTTCATCACGGGGCTATCCTTTCAAGTCAGTCTTCCTCTGGTAGTTCCTTCTCCCCAAGCCAAGGATGATAATACATATGTCCCGTGGAGGGCCGGCCCCCGGGAAGCCATGTCAAGACGCACGCAAGGAAGTCGACGAAGAGTTCTTTTTTTCTTTTGCCTGACAAAGTATTGGTCTGAAATTCTTCAAAGTCTTAATGAATACTTTTCCCGGGCGCCTTTATGAGAATACTTCACTGTGTGAAGTGAAAATGGTGCAGACCAAGATCAGTCGGATATATGTACGAATAAATGAAAGGGTTCGCATGAATAACGGAGAAAAAAACAAAATGTACGGATATATCGGAAGATTAAAAGCAGAGCTATGTTAATATATTGGAAATGTCCCGTTTCGAGGGGGGGGGAGACCTCACAAGGGCCCCGAAGCTAGACTCGTGGCTCAACTTGGCTGGGGAAGAAGATTTAAAGTCACGGCATGCCAGCTCCCCCCCCAAACCTTTGTATTTCCCTTTCGCTGTTCACCGCAAAAACTTCGAGTTTCTCATTGAAAACAATATCGTCGACATGGGCAGAGGGAGCAAGGAAATGCAAAAGCCCGTTCACCCGGAAATGCACCCAATGCAAAATTTCCGAATCGCAACCCAAAGGTGCCTCTACTTAACGAGTCTGGGCTATGGCAATATGTGCTCTCTCGCAGCTGTTGCAGATCTACCACGTCTTCTTCGAATATATATTGGTTCTGTGGGCGATTGTACAGATATTACCCGAACCACGCCTTCATCGATGCCCCTTTCCCAAAAGCAACCGGGAGCCACTGCGTGGCCGTCTGCGCTG
>JADHKT010000164.1:24460-50977 GCA_019925285.1 Graphium sp. VPRI43844
GTAATATATATTGGTTCTTTGGGCTTTTTTTCATTTATTTCCCCAACCCCCCCCCCCCCCCCCCCCCAAGACAGCTGGTGCCACGCCCCAGTAGATTGCCTCAGCGGCTACTTGCACTTTACCCGCCCGTTTCCCCATAAACGTCTTGGTGATCTTAGTATCGGCCAGGCCAGGCCATGTTTGGTTATTACCCATTCCCTTTGAGTCGTACCTAGACCATACTCTTTGGGGAAAATAAAATCTCGTGTGGGTGCTGAGAGTTAGTTGTCCCGTCTAGTTCTTCAAGATGGCAGTGTCCATCCTCCTTACGTCGATAGTGGCTGTGGCAGAGACTTCCCTGGCATCATCACGAGCCTGGCCTCCCACGACCTCTTTCCTACCTGCGGTTACACGGAGAATCAGCATGCCAAACATTGTGATCCCCGGCTTCTTTACCCCGCCCCTCCCCGCACTTGGTGTTCCCCTTGTACCGTACCTGCCTATGCCCCGAAATCTGGCTCCGAGATGAGGGGCACGCCCCAAAGCTCCAATGACCGCTTGCCTGGATATTGCTCCGGAGCCCCCTTTTGATTACACCCGGCAAAGGACGCCTTCAATCTCAGCCTTAGAGTTCATATGGAGGCTCATATTCTCCTTGTAATGGTTACCATCGAAGTCTGCCCGGCCAGTGCCACATTTTGCATATTGAGCCAGATGCCTGCTCCGGCCAACGACATGGCCAAATGTATATAACATGCCTCATTAGTCGACCCGGTGACAAGAGGCTCGTTCACTTACGTCTTCAATTCCCCTGCTCTTTCCACCTTTTTACAGCATCGACGTGCACTCGTTTCCGAACAACAGCGCGAAGCCGGTGCCCATTGTTGCCACATTTTCGCTCTGAACCAGTGAACCCGACTGGCTTTTCACCATGGCTGCCATGCTCGCATCCGTCCTCCTTTTGGCGGGCACCGCCATGGCTGTGCCCACGTCCAGCATTGTTGCGCGCCAAGAGGCGTCCTGCGACAAGGGAACTATGCCCGCCACCGTGAACCTTGCGACCCTCCCGGATCCCTTCACCTTCTGGGACGGCTCCAAGGTTGAGACCGTCGAGGACTTCAAGTGCCGCCAAGAACAACTCCAAAAGGCACTCGAGGCCACCGAGCTCGGCGACTACCCGCCCCCGCCCGACAGCCTTACTGCTAGCGTCTCGGGAACTGGCCTCTCCATCCAGATGACCGTCGGTGGCAACTCCGTCACACTCTCGGCCGGCACTCGGGGTGGTAACACAGCCAGCCCCGTCGGTGCAATCATCGCCTACGGCGCTGCCTCCATCACCGTCCCCGCCGGAGTCGCTACCATCACCTTCGGTAACGACCAGTTCGCTGCACAAAGCGGCCAGGGAAGTCGAGGCCAGGGCGCCTTCTACAGCCTGCACGGCCGTGACCATAGCGCCGGAGCCCTCACCGCCTGGGCCTGGGGTGTGGACCGTATCATGGATGCTCTCGAGCAGTTGGGTCCCGAGCAGACCGGTATCGACCCTACTCGTGTCGCCGTCACCGGTTGCTCCCGCAACGGCAAGGGCGCCTTCGTGGCCGGCGCTCTTGTGAAGCGTATTGCGCTCACCATTCCCCAGGAGTCCGGCTCTGGTGGTGCCGCTTGCTGGCGCATTTCGGATAGCGAGAAGGCCAAGGGCAAGAACATTCAGCATGCCGGCCAGATCGTTGACGAGAACGTCTGGTTCTCGCCCCGCTTCAATGCCTGGACCAGCAAGATCACCCAGGACCCCGTCGACCACGAGTCCCTCGTCGCCCTCGTCGCCCCCCGTGGCCTCTACATCCCCGAGAACGATATCGACTGGCTCGGCCCTGTCGCCATCACAGGTTGCATGCAGGCCGGTATGCTCATTTACGAGGCTCTCGGCGTCGCTGGCAACATGGGCTTCTCTCTCATCGGTGGTCACCAGCACTGTCAGTTCCCCGGTAGCCAGGGCCCGGAGATCACCCAATTCTGGAACTACTTCATCCTCGGCACCGGCGAGCGCCCCTCCGTCATCTCCAAGAGTGCGGTTACCGTTAACACCAAGGACTGGGCAAAGTGGTCCGTGCCCACTATTTCTGGTGACCCAACCACTCTGGCCTCCAGTAAGGTCTAAGTTTCGTCTCCCGACTGGGTTCATTCTTTTGGCTTTTCTTTTCTATCTCTCGCTTGTTTCCGCACCAAAAATCTCACGTTGATCAGTAACGCGAGCAGGGTGCCACCGGGCGCCACCGGGCGCCACTGCCTACGTGAAGATTTCCTCAACACTATTGTATATAAGAGTCCAATTAGTCAATAAATGTGGTGAACGAAGACACACTCAATCGGTCTTAGGCCATGGCTGTTTCTTTGCTCCCGTGACATGTACATTTCGAGGCATCAGTGCCGGTCAGTGCTAATGAAAACTAGGACTGCTTATGCAATATAAATCTGTCTCGAGATTGTCGAGTCGTTGGGGGTGGGCAATTCTCCTTCTCAGCATTGAAAAACTCGTGAACATTCTGGGCAAAGGGGTGACCGAGAAAAGTTCATGCATTCAGGCCATTGACAGTCTTGCGGCGCGCATTAATGAGCAATGATTCTCCTTGATCGCGACCAGTCTCACAAAATACATTGACTGGTACCTGATCTGCAGAAGATGGTACGGGCTTTTTAAGCTTCAAGCTTAAGCTAGCAGACATATATGCTAAAGAGAGATATGTAGACATCCAAGGTAGATAAAGGGCGCGAAACCTTATCCACTGATCAGCCAAAGACCTGGCAGGTAAACTGGAAGAACGTGGGCTAAAAACAGGAAATGCAAAACAAACATTCGTTGTTTCATGGTTGATCAGCTTTCTAGTAAGTTGATCCTTTTCAGTGCAATATTGGAAGAAGATGTGAAGATATATGGCGAGGTATCTGGTGTGAACAAACCTGGAAGTTATCGCAGACAAACTTGAGAGAGCAGGACATTGGAAAGACAGGCTTACACACTTGTGGTAGTCCAATAGCCAAGTGTATTCAGGATACGGAGTACTTGACTCCCAGGACACTTGACTCCCCGAAAAAGAATTGTGCTCTTGGGATATGTTCCCTAGACACGTCTCAAGTCCAGATGCTTGCAAGCTATTCTGATAGGAAAAAGTCTAGATGAGATTGCGGGGTTGAACGAAACCAACATTGGCTGGTTATCGGATGAGGGTCAGGCCGAAAGTGTACAGGAACATATGATCATGCACAGTTCCTCCGTAAGTGTCGTCTCATGGCCTACGCGCCGGCCAGGAGTGCAGATCAATCTCAAGGAAGCGTGATCCACTTGCCCAAGTTTCTTTAAAACCAGGGAGGGAGGAGAGCTGTCGGTCGTATGGCCGAGCAGCCAGACGAGCCACTCAAATACTCCGTATGGCCAACCACAAGGACTCAGCTTGTTTCCCAAATTACAGGCGCGGCCGTGGTCAATTTGGCAAAATTAAGAAGGTTTGCATCGAGGTCCCACCATTCGTTTGGATCGCCATGGCGGCGCTCAGTTCGACCATGCCTTCGTAGGAGAATAGCCGTCGATGGACGCATGGCAATACGAGGAGCACGCAAATCCAAACAAATTCGAGAGCCTGAAAAATGGAGCGCAGGTGTGTCATAGTAATACTCCGTATGGGTGTTTTTTTCGTCGATATTACGGCTTTGCGCAAGTAAATGTTGAAGTTTATTATGGAGCAAGACTAAGTGATGGTCAATTGTCGGTTGAGCAGTTGCGTGGGCGGGTTGGGGTGGATCGGATCGGGTGGATGCGAGTTTGACAGTTGTCTCGAACCCCTGCACGGGATGTTTCGAACCGAAGTCTTCCTGAGCGAACTTGAGCGTCACGCATGTTACAAAAGTGCTTTAAAAATTCTCCAATGTCTGGAGTTGAAATGGAGTTGTAAGAAATGGATTCGGAGGAGAACTGTTCCTGGCGAGAGCCTCCTTCCCTCCTGCTTTTGGTCGGGCATTCCTTCCCTAAGAGTGTTTGGCTTGCCGCCCAGTGGCTCCTTCTCTAATAATTTCTAGCCCCTGCCTTTTCCACGGAAACTACTCCATATTACTCCGTACTCTGCACTGCGTAGAATAAACGAAGCTTTATGCCAGCTTACCTTGCCTAGGATTCAATGTTGCAGTAAGAGGTCGTATTCCTTCTAGGGTTCTCGGCCATTGCTTCTCTTTGACCAAGTACTCTGTAGTCCTCGCCGTACAAGTATTCGCTGAACGAACGCCCCGTCCCTATGGAGAGCACAAGGTTCTCGAAACCTAGTCAAATGACCCTCTACGCAAATCTTCTCCAGTACCTTCTACGGAGTATTGATCAGTACTCCGTTCACGTAAATTACCAACGAATCTTACATATTTACGCCTGGTCCACGGCATCCGTATGTCAATCAGTCACCCCGTCACCCCTGTGAGCCTGCCAAGAGGTCCCCATGCACGATGCCGCTAATAAATAGCCTCCTTGTTCACCCCCGTCCCTTATTACTCCGTACTCCGTACTTGCCATGGGCCTTGTTGCGGAGCAAATGATCCAGTTCTCGTGGGATATTGGGGGTTCTCCGATGTTTCGGTTCTCTCACCAGCAAAGAGGCGCGCAATCCACCTCGATGGGAAGTACTATAGTGTCAGCCACCCCTTGCAGCAGATCAAGTCCGTCAGGGCCCAAGGGAGTCAATTACCCGGAGAGGCCAAGCATCGAAGAAAAAGAAAACAGGAAACAATCAAAAAAGGACAACCTCTTCACCAATAGTAACAATTAATTGCTGGGGGTTGGGTTAGTTAAGAATGGGGTGTCATACGTCGCTCCGTGTGTTTCGATCATCTTCCTCCAACTCTCAGGAGTTAGTTCCAAGCGGCTATTCTCAAGATGGGCGATACCGATCGCCTTGACTCTATTCGTGCTTCCTTATCAGCAAGTTTAAGGTATTGAGCATTCCATGTCAAGCCTAGGATTAATACTGCCTATTCTTATTGGTGTGACGAGATCTAGTTTATTTCACAAGTGCTGCAAAACCCTTGCATGAGCTAGTCTTCTTTCAATCTAGTCAAGTGCGATGGGTGGAAATCTCCCCAGAAACAAGGCGACACGGAGCTATTCTTCTCTCTCAATCCGTCTCGTCTGGGCTTGGGTTGCAGGGACCCTTCTGGAACCTCTCTTTTACCCCATGCCCAAACACGTCCCCTGGCAAAGGCAAAAAAAACAGGTGTGGTTGGGCCTCACCTGTAACTGATGGAGTACCGAGAACCCAGCAGGCACAGGAGTGGCCAACGGTCCAGTTTGGCCAAGACTCGCAAAGCGCTTCTCAGCTCAACGGGCCAGGCAAATGCCTCGAAATGCTTCGTCCATCGCACTCTTCGACCGAGACCATTACCATCATCCCGCCCAGATTGGCGCGAAACCTATGAATAATATGCAGACAATCAGAACAGCAGCAAATGCAATACTAACGATTCTTTCAATACATTTTCCGTGCATTCATCCCAGTTTCATGCGTGCGTAGGCGGGCAAGCTGGAGAGATTCTTTGTCTCTACGGAGCATTCGGTATTGATTCTACGTTGCGCATGCCTGCGGAAGGACTCTAAGGCACTCCCCCCTGTTCCGGTGCCATGCGCCTTCCCATCTCAACATACCCTGCTGAAGAGAATTCAAAACAAGCTCTGCACCAAATCCCGGAATGTCACACCCTGGCGGCGGCCACGAGTTGACTTAGTCCTGACTTTCTCCCATGCTCGACCCCATCCGTCAACTCCAAACACGTTGACTCGGTTAGGCCAGCCGGAATAACCACCACCACCTATTAGAAGGACACACATTGGACGACACTGCCACTGCCACCCGGTGGGCGCTTTTCCCTTTCTTATTCATGCCGTACTCGCTGTGGGAAGTTGCCCAATGCGACTGTGTGATCATCGCAGGGGAGAGGGGTGCCGTGAGCCCCTGTTGCTCATTTTGGTCCCTTCTTGAGCTTTGGCTGGGATGCCCTGATCTGGGATCGTCGTGACTGGCAACTCGCGTCGTCGAGTATAAGAATCTGTTTCTCGTCCTCCCTCTTGCTTATTTTTTTCCTCCTCCTTCCCATCATCAAGCCTTGCTCAGTCTTTCTCTTTACTTTCCAACCGACTTTTTTTTTCTTCTCTTCGCTTCTTGCAGTTCTGTGAACCCATTTTCTTCGCTCTCTACACATACAACCGCTAGCCGGCCTTTTAAACATCATTCGCTTCTTTGTACGCATTTTTTTTTCTTCCAACAGCCAATCGCAAACTCCCCAAACCGTCAAAATGTCCAAGGCTATCATCATCTCTGCCATCATCGCCGCCGTTGAGGCCCGCTTCAACCAGGAAGGAATTCCCGGAGGTGCCGTCGCTGCCCTCAGCCAGTTCGGCAACCCTGGTGTCGCTGCTACCCTCGGTGGCCAGGTTCCCGGCGTTCTCCTCGCCGCTGCCAACCCTTGCGCCAAGGTAAGATATCTCGAGAGCCTTCGGCGGGAAGTGGGATTGAGGATTTCACTCAGACGAATATGATTTGCTAACCCGCAATGCCTCTTTCTAGCTCGCTCTTGCCGACCAGATCGTTGCGCAGCTCGGTGATGACCCTCTCGTCATCACCGCCGCTCTCGGTGTCGTCGCCGCTGAGCAGAACTTCAACCCCTTCGCTGTGGCCACCGGTTCCATCTGCGCCACCGCGTCTCTCCCCGCCACTGCCGCTCTCCGTGGTGTGGTTCCCCTCTTCGACCCCGCTGTTGTGGGTGCCGACGTCCAGAACGCCAACTCTGCCCTTTCCCTGCAGACCCCCTTCGCCTCTGACGGTCTCTCGGTTGCCGAGATCTCGATCGCTCAGGGCTTCTCCAACTTCACCGCTGTCGCCGAGGACGGCACCGTTGTTAACCTCGGTGCTGGTGGCGCTGGCAATGCTGGTAACGCTGGCAACGGCAACGCTGGCAACGGCAACGCTGGCAACGGCAACGCTGGCAACGGCAACGCTGGCAACGGCAACGCTGGCAACGGCAACGCTGGCAACGCTGGCAACGGCAACGCTGGCAACGCTGGCAACGGCAACGCTGGCAACGGCGATGCTGCTGCTGATGATGGTAATGTCTGCAATGTCAGCAACGGCAATGCTGGCAACAACGATGCCGACAATGCTGGCAACAACGATACCGACAATGCTGGTAACAACGGTGGTGCCGCTGGTGCTGGTGCCGGTGCCGGTGGAAGCAACGCCGCCGGTGTCGACTTCGGCAGCTGTGACCCCACCATTCGACGTGAGGGTGGTCTCAACGGCCGTCCCGCTGATGAGTTCACCTTCCAGGCCAACGACCCCAAAATTGAGGCTATCCAGCAGGAGGCCCTCAACCCCAACATCATCACCAACCGCGTCTGCGACGAGCTCGTCAACCAGTGCGGTGCCAACCAGGCCGCCATTGACCTTTGCGACAAAGCCCAGGCTGCCGTTGCCGCCATTGGTAACCCTGCCGACCGATCGGACAACACGGTCCTCGTCTTCAACAACGCCCTCGGCTTTTGAGCACCAGGCATCTTTTGATGCTCTACACAGTTCCGGCAGCAATGACAAGTTCAGCTGGCGCGATTAGCAAGGCGCGAAAGCAATGGTCAGAACAGTGCGCGGCGTTGGTCATGGGAAAGGGTTTTCTTTTTTTGGGTTTTATTTCTAATCGGTGCGAAGGGCAAGAACAACATAACATGCATGTACGTACTGTAAAGTTCTGTCAGGGTACTTTTTCTTCAGACAAGCGGTTCCTAATGCAGGGCTTGCATGGGATCAAAATACTGAAAAATGATGATCAAAAATACTTTTGCTGTGTCTTCCAGTGATATCACATGTACTATAACCTGGACTAACGGTTGTTTGTATGATCTTTCTTAACCGGACAGAAAGAGGTCAATGGGGAATTGCTGGCAACTGTGTATTATATGTGTCCCAAGGGAGCTGCTGGTAATACACTTTTACTGCTCTGATGCAACCTGTTCATAGGCAGATGGGTTTCACCGTGGAGGTTAAGATTCACACAGGTTTGCCTAGTAAGCTTCTACCAGTACCATATGTAGCTATCTTACTCTGCCTGTATAATGTGCCGCCACTCCTCTGCAATGCATCGCGGACAATTAAGCTTACCAAGACATCCCATGGGCTCTTTAGTTAGTTTATTGCATAGACGAGGTCTCCTTGTCGAGTAATACTCCGTATATCGGCGGTTGGACGAAGGGAGATTACTTGTCAAGACCACAAATCTCAGGAGTTGGGCGAATATCGCTTTGAGCATCAGATGTATGGGGATGTCGTGTCTAGTATTGGATGGTATCTGTATGTCTTTCTTGCCGAAGAGGAGAGGAATATCATATCTGGTTCACTAGGCCAGAAACTGGATTAGGTTCCCCTTGCTACGGACCAACGGGGAAGGAGGCGTTGGTGCCGAGGGTAAGTTGGGCGATAAGAAGTTTCTTGTGGGACTTTTCTATACGGCTTGTTGAGATTATTCTGTCCGTTTTACAGCCAGGTACTGACTGATGTTCAGCCATTTTTCTTCCCTCCCTTGACGGTTGTTCTAGGCTGGGTTTCGTCCCGTGGTCTGATTCCATACCAGTGCCGTTGAGATACGTGTATTCGGCAACTATGTGTCTTCTTCTCCTATCCCTGAAAGACTACTCCGTACCTATGCTTATTTTCATATTCACGATTGCTAAAGATCGAGTCTGTAGTATACCAATCGTGGTACTCGATAATGTGAATCCCATTGTAGATTTGAAGTGCTTCAGAGGAATTCAAGGCCTAGCCATTAGATGAAACGAAACGGTCCATCCAAAGCGGTTAATAACGTTTCTGTTGTCTGTTATTCTTACTGATATCTCAGGGGAAAGAACTCGTGGACTCTCGGGCCAAACAATGGTAGTGTTGGCTTGGAACAGAAACGGCATCGAAACTAATAGACGGGCCTTCTTGCCACCACCGCAAGGGTAATCTCTCGTACAAGTACGGAGTATACACAAGTGTTTTCTTTCTTTCCGAGCTGTCTCCTGTAGATAAAGCTTGGCCAGGCGTGACGAGGCTCGACCTGACCGCCACTCTGGAGCAAAGCTGTCCGTATCCCTTCCCCGTATATTCATTACCACGACTCTCTACCACGAGCCTTTCAACATTTTTTTTTGGTAATCTCCGCTCATCCCCAACAAATTCTCTGCCGTAGCAGTCCCTAGTGTCGTGTTTATATCCCACTTCTCACAGACACATCATTCATCACAAGTACTCCAGACAAAGCCATGACGGATGGACCTTCCAACAGCCACGACACTAACAAAACGAACAAGTTGGCAGTATAACGAAGCGAAGGATTTGTTCCTATTACGGAGTACAAGAAAAAAACTGCCCCCGGAGAGAAAATATAGCTAGCTCATTTCTTTCTGGCATTCTATGGAGACAACATCTTGTCTTTTCACTCGGCACAATCTCCGCCGTCTAGGTGTCCCGGATGAATGGAAGTTTGATTTCGTTGCCCTTGCGAGGGAAGATGGGGAAAGGGCCAATTAACCTGACGAGGGCTATTTCGCCCCATTGGGACTCCATCAGGAGGAGGATATCGATTCATTCACGCCCCCCTCTTCATCATGAACCCCCTAAGCTTCACCCCCGCCCCCATGGCCCATGTCAATTGAGGGTGTTTTTTCTTTTCCTTTTTTTAGTTTGCTGTCAATTAGCAGACTGTATGCAGGGGAATATGGAGAAAACAGAGCTTGCCGAGTGAAGATGAATAAGGTTAAGACGGTGCTTCTGGGTACAAGGCCAGGCCAGGCTTTCTACGACCGAATTGACAGAGTCCAGAGCATGTCAATGCCATGTATAAGCAATAAATACTCCGTAGATGGCTAAATAGTTTACACCAAACGCAAAATCATTGACTTTCAAATTGAAATACCCCGTAGACTCGTGTACAGCTTACACCTTAGTACACGTTGTGTTGGGTCGCATTGAAAAATGGCATGACGGCCAGGTTTCCCCTCTCTCGTAAATACCCGTATGCATCTGTTTACCCTTTGGGTGCTATTGCTATTCTTCTTATGATCTATCACGACTCAGATGTTCTTGTGCGTGCGTGCTACATGGAGAAACCGTTTCGGGTACCGTTTGTTGGGGGGTGGGCTTCTCCGTTTTGCTTAACATTGTGTAAATACTGGCAAAGCAATACACGTACTCCGTAGTACTTTTATTATTCCCGGTACCGTTCCCTGGCCAAGGACAAATACGGAGTACTCCGTAAATGATGGGGGAATAAAAGTAAAAAGATCAGTCGGGACCACCTGTAACGGCTTCTTTGCAACCCATCCCATCATTTCCAGGTATCGTAGCATTTTGGTCGACCTCCCGTGATTGGCACAGCCATCCATTCCATACTCCGTACGTGTACTCCGTACAGTTGAGTATACGTAGAATAATCGAGTGCCGAAACAAATCACTTGGCACTCTTATTTATGTAGTTATCCACCACCTGATACTACATACCTGTGCGAAATTCATGGGCTTGTTCGATTGATAGAGCAACTGTTGGCAATCGAATAATAGGTTGTAGGGTTTGAAATCAAGAAGAAACAAACGAAGGATTGACGCAAATGTCCCCTGGGAGAGGCTGGGTCGAAATTGTTTCTACAAGTACGTGTAGCATTCCAATTGATGGAAGCAAACAAATCATCTGCCCGAACAATCCGCAAAAAGTAGACGGAGATGACTTTTCCGAAGTCCCTGGGCCACACAACACCCCAAAACCAAAGTGTTCTTACGACTGGTTGTATTGACTGGTTGTATTGGTAGTACGGAGTCGTAGTTGCCAAATAATAATCCAAGAATTTGCCTGTGTCCGTGCCGTCCGACTCGGCCGCACTTTGAGAGACTACAGGGTACGGGAGAAAGACGACGGGCGCAAGTACCTTCCCGGTACTGGATCAAGACTCCAATGCGCGGTGCCTGGTTTACAACAAACTTGCATCGCTAGGAGGTTGTACGGGAGTACTCGATGCGTACAGTGTCTCAAGGACCGGCGAGGACAACACCATGTACAAGGATAGCTTGCCTGGATTGGCATCATGACCACCACACTTTTCTTCATAAGAATGGACGGATAAAAGGCCTGAGTGTCTGTAACCAATTGCCCTCTGCCATCCGTCTTGATAGGTTGGCTGGCCCATGTGGAATGCAAGTAGGAACTTTTGTTCTCGCCCTGGTGTGGGGTATGATACTCCGTACAGAATAGAAACCTGTCAATTACGGAGTATTACAAGGACGGAGTATGTTGTAGGAGAGAGGGAGAGGTAAATGAAATACAAGTAAGAAATTGAATGCCAACTTGATTCAATTTTTCTTCCCATTTGCCAAATTCGATGTTTTTACACCTATTTCAGGTTTTTCCCTTTTTTTTTCTTTTTCTTTTTTTGGCTCTGCCTTCATTTTGCCTTGCCGAGTCTGGGCAATGGCTTGGCGAACATCCCCCCTTTGTGTTACCAACTAGGGAAGAGGGTCCCTCACTGTACTACTACTACTCCGTACTCCGTAGAAAACTCCGTCTTGGTTGGAAGCTACTTGTACAAGTACACGCTTGGCAACGGGCGCGAACAACATCTGGTTGCAGCCAATGTCACTGCTATTTACGGATTATCATGGGCTGTCGAGCTCGAAGCCTTCGTTCATGAATTGATCATTCGTCAGAGCACACATGAGAAGGCTTCGTAGGTATTTGTCGATGGCCAAGTGAAAGCCCTGGAGACGAAGGACTGTGGCAGTCAAGCCGTCTCTGAGGGCCACAAAAACCGAGTAGATCCTTTTTCCGTATCCAATTCCCGTTTTCTTCGATCAATAATAATACTACACATGAACATCTTTGTCGATCCCGCCGTCTTGTATCGTCATTCTCTCCGTTAATAGCGGTAATAGTGGAAAAGCAATCGGGTCACAAGGGTTAGTATTGAGGCCGAGGTGTGCCCGTTCAGGTGGTGGATCGGATTGACAATGGTGACAATGGTGACAACGGTGGGCTAAAAAAAGTGAAATCAACCCCATCAAAGCCCGGTTAGGGAGATTGGGAGGGTCTCGTTGACAAATGGAAATGGCGAGTCGTGTTGTTGAGCACCATCAATAACAGGGCCTAGCATCGGGCTGTGAAATTGTGTTATGGGACGGATGGCAGGACGGGTCGAGGCCGCTGTGCATTGTCTTTGCGGAATTACAGGGCAGTCCTTGCTTATGGATAATATGGCAGCTATGATGGCAAATATAGTTGGCCCCGCCCATTCCGAGGCACGGAGAGGGGCATGATTTGAGAGGAATTGAAGGCGAAGGTGCTCTGCTGATTGATTTGCAGGGTTCTGTGCTTGCAGTAACGAGGAAGCTGCAGAAAAGACAAGCGGCTATTAGGGGCATTCATACCCGCCTTGAACTTCTTGGCTCTTGGCTCTGACGCTCTACGTAGTTTAGTACGTACGGAGTACCGTCTGGGCGTTGCAACCCTGAGTGGTAGTTTAATTCATATCGGATGACAAAAAAGAGCAACAATTTGACTAGTATTTTTCAGGGGACCCGGGGCTTGTACGGAGTAGATATCCCGAATGACTAGGTGCAGTGGTTGTTTATGAACGCCGACACCGAAGTATCGTATCCACTCCCGTCTCGCCATCTCACCATGATACCACGAAACCATGAAACCATGAAAGGAAAGAGCGAGCCAATCAAGTAATACTTGTATGAAAAATTCTCGCTCTTGTCAGTTCGGAGTATGGGTGTGCGCCAACACGTGGGATAGGGCAAGAAAATTACCACATGTCACCTGCCCACTGTAGTTCAAATACGGTTCAAGTAGCTACTTATAGAAGGGGAGACGACTTAACGGTGACCCAAGCAGGCAGAACCTCCACTCACCGTGAAAACAGCCTCTCGACGTATTAACCTGAGACGAGCAATCCACCAACCATGTCCTTTGTCCTTTCACTGACTATCAAGCCTGTCTGTCTCTCGTTTCGCGAGCTTTCAACTTCGTGCAGTATTTTATCGGCCGAGCTCTCCGCTCAACCGTCCTCGGTAGGGCCAGCGGCAGTCAACACAGCCAAGGCTGGCTGGCTGGCCATTCTATCTAAACTGCGGAGTAAATAGTAGTTTACAGACTTGTGTGTGTCTGTCCACCACGCCGCGCCACTGCTTGGCAATCTTGGTGGAACATTCGATTTACCAAGAACGGCAACTAGAGAAGGAAAATGTCTCCGACCTTCACGGAGCACTCCGCTAGTATGCTACTCCGTAATACGCAGGAGACTACCAGAACCAGCCTAGTGCTCTATTATTTCTGGGCTTCCGTTCGTCCTTAGGCGGCCAGGCCAGGCCCACCACGAATCCACACAACCATGGTGGAACAAGGCCCAGAGCTCAATGAGCCAGGCCATCATGCGATGATGGAGGCCGGAGGACGGAGAAGGCATCCCACCCAAAATGACTACTTGTACAGATTCTCACTACTCGTGCTCAGAAAAGGGGGAGGATCTCACAGAAAAGAGTGTACAAAACCCAAAATACCATCGGATACCAGGGAATTGTCGTCTAAGATGGAAAAAAATGGGGGTTGAGCCTGCGAAAGACCTACTAACATGGAACTTAAGGTTGACGAAATGCATAAATGTGTACCGAGTATGGCATACTCCGTACAACACGCTCCAAAAACACCCAACAGCCAAACCCGATCTCTATTGCCGCTGAAGAAGCCAAATTCTATTATCAATTATACCAGGTACGCGACATCCCCCACCACCCATCTTTCATGTCATGCTTGGCTTGACGCCATCAATTTCCCTTGGGCCGCCTAGTCGCATGCTTTTCCAATGTCACGAATCCACCTTTGTTTTTTTTTTTCAGGTTGGCCATCCTTCGTACTCAAGTGGCGCCATGGATCTTTGAAGGGAGAGCTCCGAACAATGGAGCCCTCCGTCGCCATCGGGAAAGCCACGAGGATGTCCTGCAGCCTACTTGTTTTGCCGTTCTAGCTTATTCTCCATCTCGAGGACAGAGCTCTTTGGATGGCGGAAGCTCCATTTCTTTCGCTCTCTGTCTCTCTACTTGTACACGTAAGTTCAAACTAAAGATGGCATTGACTGGACTCGGCGATCCTCTTACACACTCTCCACCTTTGCTCATCTCCCTGACATATCCTCGCTTCCCGTCTCCAGGGCATGAGCTGTTCTTCCCATCTTGTATACACAGATATCCCTTTTTCGAGCAGAGTGATAATACATGGTGATTCTTTCCATTGCCCATTCAAGTACGGAGTACTTTGTATTTTTACTTGTACCTCGTAGACAAAAACAACATCTCAGATCCCACGGGGACCATTTCCATCATCCTTTGACGCACACCCTCGTCACATCCTTCCTTGCGCCCCCTTCTCGACCCTCCCGTCCTCTAGTCCGAAAGCTGCATGGCTCCATCACGCTAGCCCATGCCTTCTCCTTTGTTCCATCTTTCCATCTCTCCATTTCCCAGCCGCCCTAGTCTCCGCTCTTCCTATCCCCGAAAGAGGCGACTCTCAAGACTCTTTCCCCGTCATTGCGCCCGCTCCCCCAGGCATGGGCTTGATTCCAGCCCATCACATCTCTCCTATTCGCAAATTTCCCCAGGTCTCGCCTCCAACCTACCCCAGTGGTTGTATTTCCCCTCTTTCCCCTCAGACCCTCGCTCGTGTTCCTCTTGCCCCGGGGTTGTCCGTGTCAACCTTGAATGGCCATTTCTCCCTCTCCACACACACCCACGGCGTAGAAGCCCGACTAACAATACAGGCTGATCGTCGAATATCCCGTTTGATTATCAATTGACTTTTTGCGTTCCTTCAGTGAGGAGTACAAAAGTCACCATTCCCCCGCATTGATTCCCCAGACTTGCTTGAAAAACCTCACCTCTCATCCTTCTTCTTCTTCACTCCGACCCGCCGCCTATCATCCTCGAGCTCGAGCTTCGACCGTCTCGGATCGCTCTACATTACCCATCCACGCCGGCTGCTTTACTACTATAATTCATCGACGTTCGGTCTGAATAGCCATTGCCACTTTGGCATATCATCAACAACACCACTAACACTCATACACATACTTTCACGATGTCCGCCTCCGAGATTGAGAAGGACTCCGGCGCCGGCGCCACCCTCAATGGTTCGCACAACACATACCGAAATGAAGAGCCAATTGTGCTCCATCCCTCACAGCTACGCCCCTACGAGCACCGCAAGTTTGCGAACCCTGCGCCCCTCGGTCTCTCGGCCTTCGCCCTCACCACCTTTGTCCTCTCGGCCGTGAACATGCATGCTCGAGGCGTCAAGGCACCCAACATTGCCGTTCCTCTCGCTTTTGGATATGGTGGCCTGGTCCAGCTTCTCGCTGGTATGTGGTACGTAACTAGTTCATGTCCATAGAACCCGATTTATATATTCACTCGTGTATGCATCTATTATATTCCGAGACGGAATTGCGCTAACATGCGAATCTTCGCATTCGAATAGGGAGATGGCAGTTGGCAACACGTTTGGTGCTACAGCTCTCTCGTCTTATGGTGGATTCTGGATTGCCTACGGTCTCTTGCTTTCGCCCGCCTGGAGCATCATGGATAAAGAGGCTGGCCCCTACAGTAGCCGCCCGGGCGATATTAGTTCGGTCGTCGGATTCTTCCTCACCGGCTGGTGGATTTTCACCACTCTTCTGCTCCTGTGCACTCTCAAATCGACCGTCATGTTCTTCCTGCTCTTCTTCACCCTCGACCTCGCCTTTCTCTTCCTCGCCTGCGAAAACTACGCCGCCAACCTCGGTGCCATGGACGCCAAGGACGCTTTGCAGATCTGTGGTGGACTGTTTGGCATGCTCGCCGCTTTCCTAGCTTGGTATAACGCGCTAGCGGGTATTCAGGACAGCAGGTGAGTTTGTTCTTCTTCTTCCTTTTTTTCCCCCTTTTATCCATTCGCCTTCGGAGCACATGATGTACTAACATGACTCCTTTCAGCAATTCGTTTTTCCAGGTCCCCGTCTTCCCCCTTCCTTGGTCCGACCAAGCAAAGGCTATGCGCGCAGCCAAGTCCCAGCGCGCCACCGTCTAAACGCCGATTTGGATGGACAAAAAGCTGTCCAGGCAACAAGCTTTTTGAGGTCATTTCTATCAAACGAAAATTCTCCATCGTTTGCTGATATTTTTTGGGGAAAAATTCGACGACATTATTTACTACTTGCCAACATTACATCAACGCAGGCCCCGAATTATTCGAATCCCCCACCCTAAGACGCCCTAAGACCGAGCAAAAGATGATGCAAGAGGAGATTCAGGAGATTCAAACGGCGGGGTGATCCAATGTGGGCGTGTAATTACACCAATTACTCCGTACACCCCATCATGGCTCGCCCATTTGCTACCATCTCTAAACCCAATCGTCTTGAGAGGAAAAAAACCGATTCGAGGTCAGGGTGGGAAAAGAAGGAGAATTCACGGGGCCAGCATTTCATATACTTAATTTTTTTTTTCTTTCTCTCTTCTATTTCTTTGGTTCGGGTTCGGTGAAAGATACCTTGGAGTGCGCCGAAAAAAAAGAATGAGACGACTTTTTTTACTGGGGAGCGATTTTGAAAGAATAATTGAACCATCCTCTGTTTATCCCTTTTTCTGACTCGAAATGTCTCCGTTTTACACTTATGTTTAAAGTGACCTGATCTTTCCTGACTGGGTTATTTATACTACAAGTAGCGTGATGTCAGGACAAATCATACGATTGACGCTTTGTGGGGAAACATCCTTGTCTACTCCGTACCCTAAGCCTCAATTTTCAACCCGAATTCCCCATATCGTACTCCGTACTCCGTACACATGCTATTTTTAGTCTGTGATTTTAAAGTCTAATTTTGAGGAATTTTTTGTCTTTGGAGAAGATGGTGACGAAATGAGGGGGGAAAGACTGGAATCTTGTCTTTTTGCTTCATGAGATGCAACGTCTCAAGGCTCGTCCGGCAATACAATAATCCGACATTCCAATTATCACTTGTACTACTTCGTACGGAGTATTCCATTGTGACACAATTCTTTTCGAAAGAATTGCGGACAGGGGTTTTCAATATCTGGTGCTCGTTTGCTGTCTTGGCGGGTTTGCTCATTTTGGGTTTAGGGCCTTGGCTCTTTTTGTTCCCTTTTTTGGCTTGGTTTCGACGATTGGGAGAAGGATACGGTGGTTTAACTGATACAAGGAATAGCATTCTACTACGAGTACGCTTTTCAGGAGCTGCTGATACAGAAGAATAGTACTTCTATTTGATCGTACGGAGTACATACGCATACTTGAAAGAAGGGCCGGGAGCTCGGTGCTCAGCACGACAACAGATGACAAGACACGGATACACGAACATACGAATACACGAATACAGAGAGTGTAAAGTTGATCTCAAGGAAGAAGAGAGAACCGTTGCGCAACGCGTGGCTAGTCATAGATTTCGTTTCGACATGCATAACGGCGAAAAAAAGAAAAAAGGGGGCTAATAACAAAGAATCGAGGATGAAGAGCTAGCGAGAGAGAAAAGAAAGCAAGCTGCACGTGGAAGCTAGAACGAAGTCGAGTCGACACCCAGGCATGATATAAAGCAGAAAAGAATACCCCCATCGCTGCAAATAACATTTAAAGACTGGCCAAGACACTCTGTATGCCCACGGTTCCCGAGTCGTCGCGTTTCTGCACAAAGGCTTTAAAGTCCGACTTGGCCAATCTCCTTCCAATGCCCGTCGGACCCGTCGTAAGCGTTCGCGACTTCTCCCGCAGCGCTTCGGGCCCAACAATGAAGAGCGAGCCAATCTCCGTCAAGAGCTCCACCGTGCTTTCGACTTCCTTGTTGAGCGACCATGTCTTGAGCGTCATGACGTACTTGGATATGTCCTGCGTGACCATGAGACCGCCCGTGGCATTCACCTGGAAGCGCTTGAAGTGCTCGAAGAGGAGCCGCAGCACAATCATTGCCAGCTCGCTGCTGAAAAGCTCCAGATTGTGTCCGTCGAGCGCCTGCGCTGCGTACTTGTCCACGCGTGCGAGGAAAGTGCTGAGCGAGAGACACGTCTGCGTCTGTAGCGCGTCAAGGTCGCCGTCTTTGGGCCGGAAGTCTAGCCTCTTCTGCCCGCCGAGGCACTTGGTGGTCCAATGTGCTACGACGTCCATAGTGCTCTTCATTGTGCTGTTCACTTTCTTCTCGATCTGCTCGATGCCCGCCCGCTTTTGCGCCTCCATATTCCTGCGCACCGTCGCGTTGGACTCTGCAAGTCGTATGAGAACCGTGCTGATAAAACGGTCCATGATGTTGGTAATGGTCACGGCAAGACGGAGAGACGGAAGGTATGTCAGGTCGGGCTCGGTCTTGGCGTTTTCTTGCCACGCCGCCTGATCGCGTGCTGCGTCGAGCGAAGACTCAATGTACACCTGACCCATGCTCGTGAGAAGTAGGTTGAGGAGAACGGCAACATCCTTGGGCGTATCCGTCGACGATCCAAGCTCGAGAGTGCGCCGCACACTTTCGGCAAGCCACTTCATCATCCGTTTGGCGTTGGACAGACTGAGAGCACCGTCTTCCTCCGTCACTTCGATTTCGTTATTCGTGTCCGAGTCCTTTAAGCCTGCAACCCGTATCATCATGGCCTTCTGCGTCGCCGTGAGATCAGAAGAGTCCAGTCGTTCGATGTAGGCCTCCTTTGCAGAGGCAAGGAGCTGCGTGCCCTGTTGGGCAAGCGATCCCAGGAATCCCGTAGGTGCCTTCTTCCGCCTAGAATGGTAAATGGTGTACTTGAACAGTAGGGAGTTGTACAACTCTTCGAGGCTGCGCCTCTCGCGCTCTATGTACGAGTTCCCCACGAGATAGGGGACGAAAAGTTCCTCCATCTGCTGGTCGAGGGCCTGTGCGATAACTGGAGATGCCGGCTCGGGGTTTTCCGTGAGACCGTGAGCCTTGAGATCCTCCACAAGGGCATTAATGTAGCTGCGTGATGAGTGGAGGGAGCGCAGGAAAGCGAGGGATGATATAGTGTTTGCCTTTTCCAATAGGAGCTCGAGCCGTTGCTGAATGGACTGTTGGAACACGCGCTGGATAAACTTGATAAGGACAGTTTCGTAGTAGGGAAACGCCCGTTTTATGATAAAAGACTCCTCCTGCATTACAATCTTGACTTCGTCGATGAGTGACTGCAAGCTAGGTTCAACACCAGGCGGGTCCGCGTCGGGGTCGGCTAGCTGGTCCCAGGTGTCCCCGTCGGTCGTGACCTCATCGTTGACGAGCTGGTCCCGATCGATGAAGAACTGGTGTTGGTTGACAAAAACAGCAATCACACTTGAACCGCCGTTGAAGTCGTGGAGGACTGTAGCACATTCCAGCATGTCGTCAAAGTTCTGCCGCCGGTAGCTGTTGTTGAACTGCTCCAAGAGGTCCTGCTCGAGCGACTCGCAAAACTTCTCGAGTATCACCCGCGTATTATGTCGAACATTGCCGGGTGACCCGTTCTCCTCGGCGCCGTTCCGCCGGCTACCGTTGGTTTGACCCCACGAGACGGGATCGAGGCGTTGGCTAATCTTCATCAATTGACGAGCAATGACGGCGCAACGGATTTTGTTGTCGGCACCGCCCTGTTTTTGGATGTCTTGGAGCGACGAGAGCTCGCCAGTCTCGCTGATCTCGACCCAGCACTTGATGAGGAATATGGCGTCCTGCGCGCGCCTCCGCTTCTTCTCGAGGTCCTCTAACCTTTCGCCGATCTGAACGGCAATATTTCCGCCGCCGCCGGGTTGGCCGTTACGTCCACCACCGCTTCCGTCTTCGGGATTGTTGAGGGATATGTTAAGCCTTTCAAACGAGTCGATCGACTGGTCTAGTTTCCGCCCCAGCGTATCGAGAGTTTGGTTGTGTGTGATTTCGGCTCTTCGCACTTGGGAAAGGAGTTCGGATTCTTGATCTTGGAGAGCCTCCGAAAGCTCTGCTAATTGAGAAAGAGCATCTATTATGCCATATGTGAGCTTCACAGTACTCAGACTTTGAAAAGGGCGCCACTGCGCCAGTTCAATGGCACATGGCTGGGGGAAGAGGACGAACTTTCGAATGTACGAATATACGGTTTCGGGTCGAATGCAGCCTGCGCCGGGCCGGACCTGCGGTTAGAAGGCACGGCGTTTTCGGCGAGATTATCGACGAAGTCCCGCACGGTGAAGTCCTTGCTGGAAAAATCCTCGAGGGTGAAGCTGGGGCCTCTTGGGAAGAGGCTCTTGGCCCCAGTGGCCGCCCTCTCCATGGTGAGAGATCGAGGGACCAACTACGAGGGGCTCGCCGTTTCTACCATTCCTTGGGGTATCGCGCCTGAACGTATGGTGGGGGATGCGATGGCGGTAATGGATCTGAAGAGGCTTATGGAACAAGGTGGCTGGGTATCATGAGGTTTATTTTAACCAGCTACAGATACAGTTGAAGTCGTCGCACAAGTGTCGAGATGCAAGATGGGAGCTGGCGCGCGTGCAGCATGCTTTGAATTGACCCAGTGGGGAGGGGCTGGGAAATGCACTACCTGTGTTGTCCATTAGGTACTTGAACTCGTACTTAAATTGGAGAGAATTCAATGTACTCCGTATCGTCGACGGTGAATGGCTATGTTCCTTTTGCTTAGGTTCGCTACTTTAGTGGATCTAGTGGGAGTTTTAGGGGTCCCAAGACTTATAGGGAGCCTTCTGTGGTACGGAATAGGACGAGGTGTCATTACGCTAGTAGGGCGAGTAGCAAAGCCATTGTACGGAGTAATAGCTTTCGTGGCCTTCCCCATCAACAAACTAGAAACGCTACTCGTTGGGTACGTTGAAAACGAGATCACGTGCATCTCAGGGAACGAATCAAGAGCCCCAATAGGCCACAGCCATCCAGAAATAGAATGCACGTACAAGTAGTTGGCTAGAGGAAATACTTGTAATACGGTGGAAGTACGGAGTAATACACCTTGTCTGACATCTGACATACGCAATGCGAACCCTGACCCGCCACCTCAACCTAACTACTTTTTTCCTTGTCATGCCTGTCTAGAAATACATCGCTTTCACCTCCTGATAGACTGCATCAGCCGCGATATTAATTGATTGATGTCCCCCCTCGTCATTCATTATTCGAAGTTGCCTATTTCCCAACAGACGTCCGATTCTTGACAGCCTCGATACCTTCACAACCTACCATCGAAACTGGACCATTCGCTTAGCCGGTCGGCGGAGAGCTTGTGATGGCACTTAACCTTGGAGATCTCAAAATCTATAGGGAAGATGAAAGAGAGGACCACTCTTTGTTGTCCGAGAAGGAGAAGCTCAAGCTAGCCGAGGTACGCCACAATATGTCCGACTAACACTTCACCACATTCCAACCCTCCTTCTTGGTGTGGCCAGGAACCAGAGTGTATTGCACCAAGCCCAAGTAGTGAGACTAACTAGCCCAAACCACATTGCAGCGCTATTTGCCCGATCCGACTGAGCTTCCCCTTGCAAAAAGAGCAGGATGGGACAAATCCCGTGCTCCTCCCAAGTCGCGATTCGGGGTCCGTGTGTTTCTCAAAAATCAGCTACACCTCTTCATATTTACTTTGATGCACGTTTTCTTCTCAATATATATCCGGATACGTAAAACTTGGCACATTATCTGCTACAGGATCGCGTCGATTCTTTTTTACCACCACCGAACACCCGCCCTCATCGAAAAGGACGTCAAAGGACTCCCGAAGAAGCCGAAACATCTTAGTGTTATTCTCAAGCTCGAAGATGGAAGGGCGACCGACCTTGAGAGGCTGGTAAATGAGGCTTCGGATCTCGCTGTGTGGTCGGCGTGTGCGGGAATCCCAATGATCTCCATTTACGAACAAACCGGTTTGTGACAGCTTTCATCGTCTACGCTTTGCCTCTTCTTTCTTGTTTGGCTAATGTCATTTGTTTGCTCTTTAGGAGTCTTGAAAAAATATCTGCCGCAAGTGCATCGCAGCATCATTCAGAAGTTCTGCTTCTACTTCGGCCCCGACCACCCGGGCTTAGTGCTTAGTGCACCTCATACGGAAGCTCTCGAGTCAGCTTCAACCGGAGCACTCGCTCACACCACCGACCGTGACTTGCGTGTTTTGTTCGTCGCTGCGGAAGATGGACGTGGTTCCATGGTCGACCTAACGAGGACACTGACGGAGATGTCGCAAAAGTCGAAGATACATCCCGCAGATATTGGCATCGATTTAATTGATGCTGAGCTTTCGGAAGCTTTCCTCCCAGAACCTGATCTGTTAATCATATTCGGACCATATGTCGAACTCGCCGGATACCCACCCTGGCAAATTCGACTCACAGAGATCTTCTGTCTTCAGGACAACCGGGGTGTTGGATACCAAGTCTTCATCCGAAGTCTTCGGAACTTTGCCAAGGCGCAAATGCGCCGTGGAAAGTAACATATTGACGACGTTACGTGCATACTTCTCTTCGCTCCTATGCTAGAAAGGCTCTCTGCCTAGGTTAATATCTTTATAATTCACATAGATTTCTTGCTGGGACTGATGCTCACCCGGCCACTTATAGCCATTATCCTTTTCTCCCGTTTTAGCCCACCTATTTATTGACTCGATTTGGGTTGGCCCGACATTTTAATTACATGGGTTGCATAACGGTGATAGTAGGCATCCCCCTCTTGTTGATGGGGCGCTTTATCCTCTAGACGTTACATTGAAATGGAAACACTCTCTGGTGTGATTCTTGGGTTGAATCTGCTTTCAACAGAGTAACCTGACGAAGGCTGCGTTTTTGGCATGTGAACAGTAGTGATGGGTTGAAAAGCCTCCAGCCGGAGCGCATCAAAGAAAAACCGGGAACGTGTGCTACTGCGTATGGATTGTGTCATGAACTGTGGCGGGAGCTCGAGTCGTCGTCTAGCTTTGTTCGTGTTCGTGCAATGACGTCCTCGACTCCACACAACGAGTGAATGAAAGCCTCGCCTCCTCCATGCCACCAGCTTTTTTAAATACTTTTTCAAAGAACCAAATTAATATTCTCTCCCCATTAATTCTATTTGGGTAATATATCCTGGAGGAAGAGTTGTCGATGCGAACTTTTTCTTTCTCTTCGATAACCCTCATCGCAATCAACTAACAGCTTCTTACATCAGACTAAATAGAACGCCATGCCTACTTTATGGGGTTCATCCGGAAGGGATGAAAATAATGCGTCCGAGAGGCAATCGGAGGATAATCGTCCTTCCGAACATACTCGCCTGCTACCCAATCGTCTAGACTCAGATCTTGGCCAGTTAAGCCCAGATGACCCTGCTGTAAGTCTTAATGGAAAACTCAAACACGACGTCAGTGATAGGAGCTTTCTTTGTTAACATGCTAATGATGTTGATGCGCCATGGTAGGTCACGCCGTTCAATCTCTGGAGCATCCGGATTCTTTGGGTGGTGACGGTGAGTCTCACTGTCATCACCGCAATTTGGTGGACCATTCTTCTTGTCTCGACGTTTGCCACGGGCCCGAACCTTTACATCCGAGGGTCCATCTTCTATCCGTTTGCTTACGCCACTGTTGCCTTGACTACGACGGTATTGACCTTGGTCTTCTTCGGCGTCCCGTCGCAGTCTATGCGCCAGCTATGTGTCTTTATGGCTGTAAGTCTTTTCCAGGTAGTGCTTCGTGGCTCGCAAAGCTAACCTGTATGTACGCAAGGTTGTCTTCTTCATTGATTCGATCATCATGCTTGCTGTGGAACAGACAAGACTTGAGGAGAGATGGGTGGGTATAGCCACTGTTGCGTGTAAGTGTTGGAAACCCAAGTCCCCCTGGCCAAGTCTCGAACACTGGTCATCTATTTTAAAATACGCAGATGCTGACTGGTGGCGCTTCGGAACAGGGGCTCTCCTGGTTTCTCTCTGGGCCATGGCAACGGACTTTGCCGTTCAGCGGGGCAAGAGAGAAGAAGAAGAACGACTTACTGGTCGGGTCGAAACACGGCGGACACTCGTGGAATGGGTTGCTGTGCTACTGTCTACCGTAGCGCTTCTAGCTCTATCCATAGTAGCCACCCTCATCACACTATCATTGATACTCAGGGCATTCGATGCAAAGGCGGGACCGCCAGGGAAACGATACTGGGTCGATAGTGGAAAGTATCGCCTCCACGTATACTGTGAGGGGAACACCACGACATCGCTAGGCAAAAAGGTTCCCACCGTTCTTCTCGAAGGCGGAGGACGCCCTGTCGAAAACGGGCTTTGGCAGGTCGCGAATGAAGCAATCGAAGACGGGTCAATCTCGAGGTACTGCTTTGTTGACCGCCCTGGGTACGCATGGAGCGACACTGCCCCTTCGCCACTATCGGCCGGCATGACAGCGGTGGCCATCAACGAGGCCCTCGCACAAGCCGGTGAACGGGGCCCCTGGGTACTTGTTAGTGCTGGAATCGGATCGGTCTATTCTCGCATTTTTTCATCGCAGCACGGCGACCACGTCGCTGGGCTCCTCCTCATCGATGCTCTGCACGAAGACTATCTCGACGAAATCGGGTCGGCCAAGCGCGGTTTTGCCTGGTGGTTCTGGGGCGTCATCAGTCCCCTGGGTTTAGACAGGATTCCCGGCGCCATCTTCCGCGGAAGGAATAGCATCGATCGCATCTGGGGTCGGTCTTCTCAGCAGAGTAGCAAGTACCTCTTCGCCAGGTTGCAGGAGAGTCTTGTTGCCGCTTCGTTTACGCGGAGAGAATTGGGGAGTAGCCGAACGATTCAGTCGAAGAAGACGCCGCTCGTTGTCATCACATCCGGGAAGCAGCTTAAAGATGTCAAGGGATGGGAGCAGCACCAGAGAGACCTTACTAAGTTGACTGACAAACTACAAGATTGGGATATTGTTGACAAGGCTCCTCATCAGGTCTGGGAACACGACGGTGGTCGAGATGCTATCAAGAAGCATATGCGTCGGTTGGTTCGTGATGTCGAATAAGCGGCGGGTGTCGAGGTTGGCTATGTGCAATGTTCGGGGCCAGGCCACCCCCCCCGAACAAGTTTTGTCTTACCCCGATGATGCCCCATCTATCACCACAATAGTTGAACACTCTCATGGATTTATTGGCCATGCATATCACTGTAATCAATACCCCCTCTCAATTTTATTTAACTTCATTTCCTCCTTGCCTGTCCCTTACAGAGGAAACTCATAGAACAAAAATCGATTGCAGATCACGTGATGGGCCAAAGGTTGGGAAGCTGTTCATACCCTAGAACCACCCGGCCCTTCTTGGTGTAGTATTAGCAGTAAGGAACAAAGCGATAGACATGATAATGGCTGTTACACATCTACGGAGTAGTGGTATTACTTCATAGGTGATAGAAGAGCCCTTTTGTCAGTACCATTATGGCAGTGTTCCTGATAATAAGGGGGGGGGGCTTCAGTTAACAACTGGGGAATAATAGTAATGCCCTAGCAAGCCTAGTTCCAAATGGGGCTATGTTGGATTCCCTTGTGCAGGTACTATTATGGAGCACGAACTCCTTTAGCAATCCTCCAAGACGAACTGTATCTTCGCCAGGTGGCTTTGGCGGCTTGGTTGGGCTGAAAGCCCGAAAACTTTCGGGACGGAATACTCCCGAGGTCGAAAAAAAGAAAGCAAGTAGGTGTTGTTTCTCGGGGGCCCCATACTCCGTACTGATAGTAAACTAAACTACGGAGTAAACTACAAGTACGTCGATTTGGGTGTCTCTGCTAGGCTCTGTTGTTGAGCCCAAGTTCGTTCCCAGTCGAGATTGAGATTGGCAGAGGTTCTTCGAGATTGGATGATCTCACCCATGTCTTAAGGAAGGTGCTTGCCGAGTCCTGTTCCTCCTTGTACACCACTAATTTGGAACCTCTGACGTTGGTGTGGTGGTAGTAATACCCATAACCTAAAATGCCACATAATGCTCCATAAGTGTGCGCCCGCCCCAAGTGCCAGACTGCGTATTACCCTCTGCTCCTTAGGCCTATGGCCCCCACCTGACTCGTTTTGTGCCTGGCAACCACCTGTCAGCCCACGTTCAAGTCCTAGACCAACCGTCGTGCATAGTATACAAGCAGTAGTCGAATACACGTATTCTCCGAGTAGTTCCCGGGATGATGGCTGCATTGTAATCGATCTTCAATGGCAAGCCTTGTGCGGAGAGAGGGCTCGGCATGTTGATACAGTTCCAAAACCAACCACCATGGATTTGCACCCCTGTCGGTCGATTCCACTTTTTTTTCCGAGTACTGGAAACTAATTCTACTGGGCGCCGGTATTATTATTAGCAGGCGAGGTACGGAGTACACTGCCCAATTCAAAGTATTTAATACTCCCTACCTATTGGACTATTCCAGGGCAGATGTGGTCCCCTGGCTGCCACGCTGGCTCTAATAATAACACGGGCTGGGGGGGGGGGGGGGGGGGGGGGGGCGGGCGGGGGGC